>VZTZ01027053.1:119932-147892 GCA_013400955.1 Drymodes brunneopygia
CCCTCCCAGCCCGGTCGGGAGCGTGGTTCTGCTCGTCGGCCGGAGAGTTCAAGTACTGAAAGTCGCTTTCCTGTCAAAAGAGTAGTTACGCTAACGCGAAACAGGTATCGCGTGCTTAAGGAGTAAGGATCAAAGAACAAATTTCTCTCACGGAAATAATGGGGAAAGGGACAAAGCCGCAGGCAGTCCCTGCCGTGGTGCTCAGGTGTGGTTTAAGGTAAATGCTTTCATAGGACAACTACTGCGTTTTACAGCTGGCCATCGGAAAGATGTACTGTTTGATCACGTACTTAGTTAAGTTTAGCCCTGTGCAGATCTCTGAAATATCCCTTCCTGCACATACTATCAAACATGCTGCTTTTTACTCTCAGTAGTTGGTCCTCCACAGTATTTAACTGGATCCTTTCATTCTGGAGTTAAGCCATAGTACTAAAAATTTCCCAAGTCTATGCTCTCAGTGAGCAAAATGTTATAAACGCTACAACATTTTAAATTTTTTACATTTTTTTGTCTGTAAGCTACTTAAATATTTTTTTTTTTGCAAGCTGGTAATTGTTCTGTGCTGGTGAGTTTGAGACATTTGTGGTACAGCCTGCTACTGACACCTTCATCTTTAATTCAGCAGACGGTGTCAGAGACTATGGACTTGCAGCCCACGGTTTACTGGAATCTCTTGATTTTAATTTTTTGTGTTTAGAAGGAACATTTGAGCACAGCATGGCTACACTGCAAGTCAAACTTTTCTTTGGCATTACTTCAGTGTAAGCCCACTTAAGTTAGTTTTTAAAAAAACTTCTTCAAATAGTAGAAGTAGGACAAAATTATTTACCCTGCACATGTATTCAGAGACACATAGTTTAAAGAGGGGATTATTTCAAAATAGAACTTTTACTATGAGAAGTAAAATACCCTCTCAACTAATCTATAAAAAGATTTCTGTAACTTTTAGCCCTGAGAATAATCTGAGTCCATGTGCAGTAGAGTTAGTTAAAAATAGGAGAAAAAAAATCATCCTTCTATACCCCCTGACTAGACAGTCGTAACTTTTATTTCATTCTTCAGTATTTCACATCTGGACTCGAAAGCAAGTGTCACAGTTGTGTGTAACCATGATTTTTTAAATGCTTCCTGTATCTGGTTTGGGGAGGAGTAAAGAAAAGTTAGGTTGGCAGTTATAATTAGCCCAGTATATGATTGAATTCTCCATGTAAATAAAACTTTTCTTCTTATGGAATGAGTTTTAAACCTTCAATATCAAGACAAGATTTTTCCTGTTGAGTGATACAAGGTAAATGTTGTTTTCAAGGTAGCAGACTACTCCTTGTAGGCAATAGCGTAACAGTACGTAGAGAAAGAAATCTCTTAAGTATCTTTGTAGCTGTAAAGGATGATTACTAATGCCTTAGCACTATGACTGACCTCAGGTTTTGGACTTTGTGCAAGTAGTGGTGGCAGCAGGTTTATGCCTTTTTTTTGGATTTTGTAAAGCAAACAGGCTGCTTTAAGTATTTGCAGAACACTCTGCAGTTGTAGAAGAGTTTCTAACCTGGGAAAAGAATTGGGATTTTTGCTTTGAGGTGATGTGTGTCACTGTACTGGGATGCTTGGCAAAAGAACAAGCCGGTGTTGTCCTTAGCTACAGGAGGAAGCCCACCTCCTGCTTAGTTTTGAGTGGTCCCTTATCTTGAAGTTTCACTTTCTTTTTGTTTGACCAAGTTATTCCAAGAAGTGAAGCAAGCTGCCCTTCTTTTGGAGACTTCTTAGAACTCTAAAATCTCAGATATTGGAATGACATTTGTTCTACTGTATGCAGGTGTTTGGGTTGTTTTTTATTTCTTAGTGCAAGAGTATTGCAAGAAGGAGCTGTGAACAGAAGGAGAAAGCACAGGGCTGGAAGAAAGTGAAGAAATTATCAGTAAAAAAGAAATCCTTGTCTAAATTCTAATTGTGATCTTAGCTAGTGATTCTTTGTGTTATTGCCATTTATTTCAGTAACCCATGTGGCTGTTGTGTCTCCTCAGGAAACAGCTAGTTAAGCAATACTGTTTCTCCTTAAAAATCAATAGGGAGGACAGTTGGGTTCTGTCCAGAAAAAGAAGGCACAGCATTCCCTCACATGCTATGAGATGTAACATGTCTAGAGAGTGGGAAGAATTACAGGATGGGCAGAATTAAGGAATTTAAGCACATTTTTATTCTTGACTCTTCAAAACCCACAATAAAAGTAAAGTTCAGGGAAGAATAATACTGGGGACTTGGTTGTTCTTTGAGGAGGTTGGGAGCAGAAGGGAAAGGAATTCACCTCTAAAGGATAGGTGAACTTAATGTTGGGCTCAGCTCAGAATAGCTCTGGCCATCTCTTCTGTGTCTTGGTCTTCCCTCGCTTGTTAGTGATGCTGTACAGTTGGCAGATGAACAGATGCTGTGAGAACTTTCCATCAGAGGAAAGGTTAGTGGTAGGAGGAATGTCTTCATGGGAATGAGCTATGACAAGTTTGAGAATAGGATAGATGAATTAGCTCTTAAATTTGACATTTTTTTTTGAAGAGAGACCTGATGCTAAATGATCGGATCATACCATCCTACTGTACAGTCAGTAAATCTTCCTTCTCTGGATTTTGCCTTTTGCTGTCTGTTTTCAATGTTAGTAGGTGTGCTGATACAGATTTTACAGTAATGTTAGGCGTTCTCTTTAAAAAGAAGTTACGTCCTTCTGTTTTGACCAAAAAAAAAGTCATTTTGTAGCAACGTCCATTTTGTCTATGCGTATGCAGGCTTAGAATGCATGTCCATGGATCCAGGGCAGCAACCAAATGAGTCTGCCTGTGACACCAGTGTTGGTGTTTCTTAACAAGGGCTTCTGGCCTTCACTACTCATACACTTCTTTTTTTCTTCCCTTTTTTTTTTGCCACAACAGAGAGATGTAATTTCTTTTAAAAGGCAACGGCTAACTTTATTGTAAAATTGGTATCAACACATCTAGTAAGCTTGAAAGCAGACAGCGAAAGGCAAAATTGAGAGAAGTAAGACTTACTGACTGTTTTTTGCTTAGTAGAGTCCCACCTTTATTTGGTGAAATAATTATCCTCTCTCTTTTTTTTTTAAATAAATACCTTTTACTTAATTTGTTTAATCAGGTTTTGACTTTATTTAGTTTTACCTATTGTGGACCAAAGACCATTTCTTAATTTTTTTTTCCTAAATGTGCCTTTAGTTCAAGTGTTGTGTGTGATTTCTGAGTGTCTCATGGCAAGCTAATTAAATTCCACAAAACCTGCAAGACTTGGGTAAATAGTAAGGTAAATACAGTCAGATGCCTCAGTTTGATATCCTTTCAGTGATTATTTCTGCAGCATAGCAGGGAGCTTCTCATCACACCTCTTGTTCTGTGTTCAGATGTGAGAAGAAAACCTTTTGAGCATATCGCTAGTAAATGTTGCTAATACAAAATCAAGTTTCTTTTAGAAAGTCAGTGAAATTAAAAGCTACCTTTGTGTTTGGCTGTAAATAATTATCTGTTGAGATTTGATCTGGTAGGGTGCTATGCACCAGACATTTCCACAGAGTTGGTTTTTAGAATTAGCCCTGACATTCAGAGGAATTGAGCCAACACTTCATGTAGCAAAATACAAGGAGTAGTTGTTCTTATAAATAGTATTCACAAATTTTCAAGATAACCAGGAGATGAAAATTACGGAGGCTAAATTATGGAAGATTTTTAAAACAGCAAATGAGCTGTGAACTATTCTGCTCTGAATGCAATTTAAAGCTTCTTTAAAATTAATATAAGAAAAGAAAAAATCAAACTAATAAGGTTGGAGTCCAATTTCAATATTTATATTATTTTAAAGAGATGCAACATTATTGACTATTAGTAAGATGCCATTTTTTCTTGAATGCATGACTTTAACAGAAAAGGTATTTTAAGAAATCTGTTGATGGAGACCTTAGGGCCACAAAATCTTATTTTAATTAACTAGTATGATTTTGGCGGGAGGGAAGATATTTCTTCCTTTTACAGTGTACATGTACATAACCCACTTCTATACATGATAAAACTAATGAGAAAATTTCAATAAATTGCAGTTTTTTAAATATAAAATGTATGCCTGAAATAACTATTTTGTAGGTTTCATTCTTTTATCTTCGGATTTAAGAATTCAGATAATGGTAACTCATTTAATTAAAAAAAAACAAAACAAAATTAATGTTAAGTTAATGTTTTCTGTAGATTGTTTCAAGCAGACCTTAAAAGTTAATGTTAACGTTAATGTTTTCTGTAGATTGTCTCAAGCAGACCTTAAAAGAGCAGGTAGCTTCATATAAGCAATAAAACATGATAGGATTATTTTCAAAATCCACTTAGAGGTTAAGTTTCCTGGCAGCAGCTGTGTAGATGTTCTCCAATCCAGTATTATTTTAGGGGAATCTTTCTGTAACTGGGTGCAACAAACAAATTAATTTTTCTGGCTAAATTAGTCATGCTCAGATATTGGAGAACACTCACTGAGCATAAAAATCTTCTCATGTTTATAAACAGGACAGGAAAAAAAAAATCACTTTTTCTCTGTTGCTGTTGATGGTGTTGATCTGTTGCCCCTCAGAGGCCAGTTCAGCAGGTCTTCTCCAGCAATGGCTGTCCAAGGAATCCTTCATCAGAAGTGACCAGCCACTCTGAGGCTTCTGTGGGGAGCCTGTTATACCCTCTGATTGGATTCAATATGTATCTACCAGCCACACTACTTGTAGACCCCAGAAACCTGCTCTCCAGAGGCTGCTGGGTTTAACCAGGTGTACAGAGGGATGTGTTCTTTAACCTGGTCTGCATGAGGCAGACTAATTAACTTGTACTATATCCACGTAACCTTTATTGCCTCATCATGGTGAACCTTTCCTTTTTCCTGTGATTCTTCCTCAGGATTGCCAATCTACTACCTTTTAAAACTCCATGTTAAAAAAACAGAAGATACAAGAAAATGCAGAGTTCCATCAACAGTTGCTGTGTCCCCAGCATTTCATCACAGATACACCCTAACTTCCAGTAACAAGTTGTGTCCTTACTGGCAGTGCCTGCAATGTAGGTCATGGGATAAAGGGGAAGAAAGGCAGCACTGTAGTAGTAGACATTTGACAGCTTTCTATGCAGTGAACTGAAAATGTCTGAGCCCAAAACTGTTAACCAAAACTTTCTTGGTTTGGCCTGAAGCAGGATTAAACCATACTTAAAAGTCAGAAATCCAGATCAACCCTGGTTAATTTGCAAATTTCTTTCCAATAAAGATGTTCTCAACACAGTAGGGAGCTTTACTTAATCAGTGTTTCTTAGACCTACTTAGGAACATGCTGCTCACAGCAAGCTATTTTAAGAACATTTTAAATTGCATGAACACATTCGCAAGACACCTGCCCCTGTAAGAAGTTACCCAGGAATAGTAATTAACACCTTGCTTTAAAGTGCAACAGAGAATTTCAGATAGGTAGGGTCAGGAACAGTAAAATGAAACAGAAAATAACACAGATTAGTTGATTTTATAGGTAGATAAATTTTTTAAAATGCTGTTTTGTAAAATCTTGAAGGAAGAATTATTTGTTTTCAGCTCTCCAGCTCATTTTAAGACAGATGTCTATGCCAACTTTTTATTCATTTGTAACCAAGTGTAGTTGTGGAAGTCCTAGCCTGTAAACCAGTAGTTTTTTATGGTGACAGCAGTCATTTGTGGGTAACAAAAACATATTTCTCCAGTGTTATGGCTGCTATGAACTAATCGTAATGCAAAGGCAAAGAGGGATATTGTGTGCCTCTGAGGACTACAGTGCAGTAACTTTCCTTACAACTTCTGGGCTTTCCTATGTTAGGGAATAAGTGCCTGGTTTCCACACTGAGTGGAAAAAATGAACTGAATAATTTGGACAACTGACAGCTGTGAGCTGCAGAGCGGATCGTACCTCACATTGTTGTGATTTATTTTTCTAGACGTGGTGGTTGATTTGGTAGACTGGGGAGGAGCAGGAGGTCAGTAACTAATGCCACTATCTCTGCCTTACCCTGCAGTCCAAGTGAAACACACAGGGTGGAAATAACAAAAGGCTTAAAGACTCTTAACAAATTACTGTGTTCTGCTTTTGGCTCCATCCATCCTTAGTTAGTTACTATGACCTATTGATGAGGGAGAGGACTTGTTACATATTTGTTCAGACCCAGCTGTGCCCTTAAGTCAGTGTATCACAGTGCAATTAAATACAATTTTACACACCAAAGCCATTGTCATTGCCATCTCCCATGACCATTCAGCATGTGCATCCTACACCATCACATACGAAGTGGGGACTTCCTTTTAGGCTAGCAATAGTAAAAAAGTTGTTTGTATGAACAGGACAAGGTGGGCAACACTTCCGTGTTGCTACAGCACATTTGAATTTTCTGATTATGCCTTGAGAACTGCTTCTCTTAATCTGTTTGGACAAATAAAGGAAGTAAATCCTAGGCCGTTTGTTTGCCAATAGAGAATATACAAATATTAGTTGGCTTACATTTTCACAAAGCAGCATTTACCTTAGTTGTTCCACTTAAGAGTGTTATCTGTCATTTATATCAAACTTTGCTCCAACTGAAGGCTGATAATCTTATCAAACAATGCATTCAGGTGCTATACATTACATCTCCTTTACTGTGGACATAAGTACTAGCAATATACAAGATATTCCTGAAAAAAATCACACCCATTATTTTCATTATTAAACTGTTAAAATTAGTCTTCCAGGGACAAAGCTAAATTTGCTATAAGCTTATAGAATGCCCTATTCCTATTTGAAGATTGCAGAATTTCCCTGATATCTATTCTAGCATTTTTTAAAGATTTTTTTTTGCATTTGGCTGCATATTAGCTAACTGACCTCATCAATTGTCATTGGAGAAAGAGAACTTTTCAGAAGAACTGAACTACTTCATGTTTCTTTATTTTCTTTTCTTTTTTTTTTACAACAACCTACTACAATTTTTTGAAAAACACTCTTACTTTCCTACTTAGCCGTGTCTTACTTTAGTGGTATCTAATGCAAGTTTGGATTCACTTTTGGATAACAGGTATGATGACTTTCTAGCTAATCAAAACTAAATATCTGAAAGTGTAATATCACTTTTAACTTTTACAAATTGACATAATGAGCAGACATTTTAGATAAGTTGAAGAGTTATTTGAAGAAATGCATCCATCACCTGCAGTGAAGTTTAAAACCTGGGGCTTTAGTCCAGGTAATTTTTTAATGCTGGGGCTGTCATTAAAATCAAAGGGATTTCTGTCATAAATAAGAACTGCAGGAGTATTGGTGGATCTGTAGCATCAGATATTTTGGCAAGTTTTATGTGTTGTTATCTGATTTTATCTGTTTTCATGGGAATTGGTTTTGTTTCCATGTAACTCATAAGCAAAAAGGTTTCAAGTTGTTATTCATGTTGCAGACTTCACCATTGGAACATGCAAAGTGTATTGCTTTTCAAATATTGATAAAATATGTATTTTATTTATATCTGCATAAACATGAATGTAAGCAAATGAAATTAAACTGGAACTACATTGTCTTTAAACAAACTCACAGGCCAGAATTTTTTGAAAGTGAATTGTTAGAATCAGATGCCTGCATAAGGGTGGCAGCTTTTCCATTATCAGGGGAAGTCAGGGGGTCAAGGTTCAGTGATGCATCGTTAAATCCTGAGACAAACCCATTCAGTCACACACCTCAGTTCCTTGTCACTGGGGCCACCTTAAAGATTGCTGAATATACCAGAGATTTAGAATTCAGCTAAATCTGAGAAACTAGGCCTCCACAGGATTATTAATTTGGGGGTCTTCCCAATAATCTTTTGGTTTGAAACTCTACTTTCCTTCAGCATCCTGAGAAAGACAGAAAGTGCATCATTCCTCAAAAGACATAGTTTGCCCTGTATGTCTGTTATTCCCACAGGCACCTGCAAAAAGTTAGATTCTTTTAAAGGGCAAAAATCCTGATTTAAAGAAGATTAGTTCAGTGATTGAAGTAATATCCAATGCAAAGGTCAAAGGAGCTCAGCTAATTTAAAGTAATTTTAAATTGTTCTTTGGTTTGAGCCTAAACATCGTCATTTGGGAAGGCAGATGAGGATCAATCATGTCTTAGCTTCAACATGGAGATACAAAGATGCACAAAAGTTTGCACAATCATTTTTTAAAAAATGTTTTAGCTGCCAAAACAAGGCATGCCTGAAAAGAAAAGGGAAAAAAATCCCCAGCATATGTATACCCAATAGGCTCAATTAAAAACCCACAGAAATTAACTGGAATTTCTTTGACAAGGGTGTGTCTTTTGAGACCATGCAGGAAAATTTATGTGTGTTGGGCTGTGGCATAATCTCATAGGTTTTAGAAACAAGGGAGGGGAGAAAATTTTTTTCTAATTTAACTAGAAGAAAACCCATGGAAAACTTTGTATGGAAGAATCCTTCAATTGAAGGAAGAGGACAGTTCTATTCAGTCAAATGCAGTTAGAATGCATAATGGTTTATATTGTAATAAGTGAATAAATATTTCTGGATTATTAATTCATCAAATTCCCCATGGTCAATTACTTTGGTGTGAGGGAGGAATATATATGAGCCTTTATAAAAGAAATATGACAAGATTTTCCTCAATGAGTGTTTCAAGCAGCTGTGTATTTTTCTGTTTCCAGCCGCTGCTTCTCTATTGTTGGTACATTCCCAGATGAAAATTCTCATGGGAATTAGGACTACAGAATCTTCTAGAAACTGTTTGCCTGCTCATTCCTTCCATCTTCTTCCTGGTGCAGAACGCTTTCAGATTTTCAGAAACCTACCAAATGTTCTTTGGGAACCCAGTCTGTAGGAGAGTTGACATGTCTTTGGCCTTAGCCTCCCTACAAATTGGGGTCCCTCCTGATTGTTCACCAGTCCTGTAGGATTAGGAGTGTTGTGCGTGCATATGTTGGGTAGTTCTCCTTGAAGTATTTCTTTCCTTCAAAAATGTGCTTATTCTGCATTTAATGGGAGAAAATACTTTAGCCAGTGCAATAAATGAAAATTAATTAAAATGCAATTAAGTCAATTTATGACAGACTCTTATCTTTAAAAAATTCAGGCTGTTATTCTGAGGAAATTAGGCATAGTCTCTCTATAATTAGTGAGAAAATATATTGAAATGGATCATGCATGTCAGAGGCTGCCAAAATACTTGGTTTGAAAACAAAGATCCTTGAGGGAATGTCCCAAACTCCCAGTTTTATGAAGCTTCAGAATTTGTTTGTAGATCTTTACATTACCAGGTCTGCATAATTACAGGGATTAAACCATGCCTGTAAGGCTGCCTGTTTTCTCCTGGTGCTTTCCCTCACACATACTGTGCTACTGCTAATGCCAGTGCAGCTTCTGGTTCTGGTAGTGGGAGTCCTGTAATACAAGAAGCTCCAGGCAGCTGCCAGTGCTTTGAACACTGGTTGTCTAAACCTGCTCAGAGCAGGTCTATACACAATAACCAGGTAATTCTGGGGGTTGGAAGGTAACTTTGCATTCTCTACTGCAAGGTTCATCCCAGTGAATCAGTATCAACAATTGTTATTTCTCCCTTCCTTTCTCCCCTCCCAAAAGCTTAACCTGCATTGTCCATGTGAAGTTTTGCCTTTGTTTCAAGATTCTTTTAAAGCTACAGCTTTGCTTCAGTGAGGTGCTGATTCTTTGCCTGATTCAAGCACTTTTAATAGAATTACAGAATCATAGAATGGGTTGGGTTGGAAGGGACCTTAAAGATCATCTAGTTCCAATCTCTCTGTCATAGGCAGGGATGCCTTCCACTGGGCCAGATTGTTCAGAGCTCCATCCAGCCGGGCACTGAACACTTCCAGGGATGGGGCAGCCACAGCTTCTCTGATCAACCTGTGCCAGTGCCTCACCACTCTCACACTGAAGAATTTCTATGTGATAACTAATCTGAACCTTCCCCCTTTCAATTTAAAGCCATTACCCCTTGCCCTACCACTGCATATCCTTGTCCAAAGTCCCTCTCCAGCATCTCTCAGGTTCTGGAAAGCTGCTGTAAGGTCTCCTCAGGACATCATTCTCTCCAAGCTGAACAACCCAACTCTCTCAGCCTGTTTCCACAGGAGAGGTGCTCCAGCCCTTTAATATTTCTGGCACTCCACTGGACTCTCTCCAACAGGTCCACATCCTTTTTATGTTGGGGGCCCCAGAACTGGACACAGTAATCATGGTGGGGTCTCAGCAGAGCACAGCAGAGGGGTGGAATCCCCTCCGTCACCGTCATGTCCAGCTTCTTGTACACCACCACCCCCAAGTGCTTCTCTCCAGGGCTGCTCTTTATTCCATTCTCTGCCCAGCCTGTATTTGCGCTTGGGATTGCCCTGGCTCAGGTACAGGATCTTGCACTTGGCCTTTTTGGCCTTCATGGGGTTTGCACAGTCCCACCTCTCTCCAGCCTTTCCAGGCCCCTCTGGTTGGCATCCTCTCTCTGCAGCATGTTGGCTGCCCCGCACAGCTTGGTGTCTGTGGCAAACTTGCTGAGGGTGCCCTCGGTCCCACTCTCTGTGTTACTGACAAAGATGCTGAACAGCACCAGTCCCTGAGGGGACTGACCCCTGAGGGACAGCACTTGGCACTGGTCTCCATTTGGACATTGACCACAACTCTGTTGAGTGCAACCATCCAATTCCTTATTGACTGAGTGGTCCACTCATCTAATCTAAGTCTCTCTAACTTAGGGACTAGGACGTGTGACAGTGTCAAATGCTTTGCATAAGTTCAGGCAGATATCTGTTGCCCTTCCTTTGTCCACCACTGCTGTAACTCCACTGTAGAAGGCCACCAAATTTGTCAGTCACAGTTTGTCCTTAGAGAAACCATGTTGTTTGTCATTAATCACCTCTTTATTTTCCATTGCCTTGGCATGATTTCCAGGAGAATCTATGCCATGATCTCACCAGACACAGAGGTGAGACTGGCTGGCCTGTAGTTCACCAGGTCTTCCTTTCTCCCCTCCTTTTAAAAATGGATATAATATTTTTCAGTCAGTGGGAATTTCCTCAGGCTGTCACAGCTTCTCCAGTTGGATGGATAGTAGAGTAGGCCTTTCATCTGCCAGTTCCCTCAGGATGTGCAGGTGCATCTCATCTTGTCCCATGGACTTGTGCACCTTCAGTTTCCTTAGATGTTCTCAAACCAGATCCTCTCCACAGGGACTGGTTCTTCGTTCTCTCCAGTCCCTGTCTTTACCTTCTGCAACTTGGCTGGAGCACTTGCTGCTAAAGACTGAGGCAAAAAGGTACTCATTGAGTACCTCAGCCTTCTCTGTGTCCTGGGTAATCAGGTCTTCTGTTTCTGTCTGAAGAGGATCCATGTCTTCCTTTTATCACTGATGTACCTACAGAAGCTTTTCTTGTTGCTTTTGACATCTCTTTAAATACAGGCCATATGTAATTCTGTCAGGGATTTTCATAGAATCATACAATCTGTGTGCTTGGGCATTCTCTCTGTATTCCTAAGAACCTGTCTCTCCTTGTTTCCATGCTCTTTGGGATTGCTTTTTGTGTTTGAGTTTGTCCAGGTGCTCCTTGTTCATCCATACAGGCCTCCTGGCAATTTTGTCTGACATGGTCTGTGTTGGGATTGTGCCTGAGCCTGGAGTAGGTGAATCTTGAATATTGACAAGCTTTGTCTCTTTCCTCCAGGATTTTATCACATGGTACTCTACCAAACAGATCCTTCAAGGGGGCAAAATCTGCTCTCCTGAAGTCGAGGGTAGTGAGTTTGCTCTGCCCCCTCCTTGTGGCCTAAGGATCTCCAAGTTTGCCACTTACTTCATGGTCTCTGTAGCCCAGGCTGCCCTTGGGTTTCACGTTCCCCACCACCCTCTACTTGTTGGTGAGAACAAGGTCCAGGACAGGACCTTTCCTTGATGGCTTCTCTGCCACTTGGAGAAGGAAGTTGCCATCACTGCATTCCAGGAACCTCCCGGATTGCTCATGTCCTGCTGTGCTGTCCCTTGAGCAGCTGCCAGGGTGGTTCAGTCCCCCAAGGGGATCAGGGCTTCTGAATGTGAGGCTGCTCCCGTCTGTCTATAGAGGGACTCATCCACTCGATGTTCCTGGTCAGGCAGCCTGTAGCAGCCTCTGCTATGATGTCACCTGTCCTTGCCCTGCCTTTAATCCAGACCCGATTCCACTGGCCCTTTCAAACACCTTCCCTTTGACCTTGAGGATTGATGAAAAAACTATCTGCCCTTCAGAATCCCTTACTGCCACACCCAGAGCTCTGTAAGCCTTCTTGATACTCCTCTGTCTTCTCCTGGCTGTGTTACTGTTGCTGTATCATGTGAAACAACAGCAGTGTGTAATAGTCAGTGGACTGTATAAGGCTCAGTAGTCTATCACTCACATCCCTGCTACAACTCCCACTAAGCAGCACCTCTCTAGAGAGTGTGTCAGGTCATCAAATGGGTACCTCTGAACCTCTCAGAAGTCACCTACTGCTGTCACCTGTGGCCTTTTCTCAGTTGTACTGGCTGTGATGTGGGAGCAGATGGGGCTGCCTTACTGCTTGTTATACAGGGAGCAGATTTGGCTGCCTTACTCATCTCCAGGGCCTCCCCTGATCTGCTGGTTCTTTCTTCTCAGTCTGCGGAGTGGTGAAGTGATTCTGTGAGGGCATCTCAGGCTTTGGGGATTTCTCTTCTTTCTGCAGGTCCTTGCCACTGCCAGCTTCCATTCTTCTCTGTTATCACCCCTGTTTCTTCTGTGTGTGTTATGTCTTCTTTTGCTGTCTCTCATCCCTGCTCCCCTGTTGCAGCATGTTTGAAAATTGTGAGAGTGGGAGATGCTCAAATGAATAAGCCTCTAGTCTGCTTGCTTTCCCCTTTCATATTCTTAACCTGGATGTACTGAGGATAAGTTGTGTTCGGCTACTGAACTTTTTAGCAGGAAGAACAGATGAAGTTGGCAAGCCATTAAGAAAAATGCACTACCCCACCTCTGGTTTTATCAGTTCTAATTATATTCTTTTCCTTAGTCAGAAAATTGTTTCAGCAGCTGGTTTGCTTTATGTATTTGGTAGCATTTGATGTATTGCCAGATACTTAATCTGTTGGTTTTTGTACCTCGTAGGGTCTGTGGAAAAATCTGCAAAATATACAAAAGCCACTAACTATATTAGATTATATACAACTTCCTTTTTTCTTTCATAGTAAACTTCATTAAAGATGAGCTGTGGCATCGAACATACTTTATCAGCAGATTGTCAGAATCTTGTGCTGCAAGCTGCTCGTATTAGTTCTGCAAGCTCTACACATCTCTGTTTTCAGTTTCAGAGGTGGATTTGTCAAAGGGGATGTTAACTTCCAGCAGCAGCCCATTACTGCTGCAAAGCATAGTCCTGCCGGTGGTTTGAACTGATTAGATTTTGGGTCATCACAGCGTGCCAAATCCAGACTCTTTGGGTTAGTGGCACAGCCAGGATGTGCAGCTTTGAAAAAATACCTCCCTTGGCCTAAGTCCAGACTAAGCTGCATTTCATACACTGCCCTCCAAAAAAACAGGCTTTGTTACGACAGAAGTGATTGTATGAGACATCAGATTGGCAGGTCAGAGAGCATCGACGTTAACACACCCTGATCTTGTCTGCTGACACTGCTGTTTAATTTAAATCTTGTTTATTTTATGTCATGTCAGAGTATAAAAACCCTCTACTGATGTGAGTGCATGTACACGCAAACATTCTGCAGAATATGATCCCAAATATAAGCAGTTTTCAGTTCAGAAAAAAGGGCTGGAAAAGTTGTTATCTTAAGCAAAGGCAGAGATTATTGCAAAGGTTTTAACATAACCACACTGACTTATAAGAGATCATAAGATAATAGTAAAGAAAAGTTATATATGAACATACAGGCTTCATAGATATTTATAAATTAAATTCTAAAGGCAGAAAGAAACACTTAGCAAATACAATATAGGCAAGTAGATATGTTTTTTCTGTACATCCACAGATTTTTATGAAACACGCTTTTGAAACTTACAATTTACTTTCTGTTTTGAAAAATTTAAACTTTTTCCCATCCTGAGATACCTGAATGGAAAATTCTAATGGAATTCACTGATAATACTCCCAAATCGAAAGTTTAAGAACTTTTCCTTAAATATAATTCCAAAAGTGCTCTTGGAAATGTGGTGTCATTCACGTGACTTCAACTCAGCACAGTTTTCTTAGAAGAGAGTAAATGGTGGAAAACAGTTGTGTGAGACAGTTGTGTCTCAGTTGTGTGAGACAGCTTGCATGCTAATTGTAATGTTAATTAAAGACACAAGTGTTAACAAGGACAACAAAAGCTGCCCTCTTGTAATATTTTGAAGTGTGATTAAGTGCTTGGCTTCAGTAGGTTTTCTATTCTATATATGTAATATGGAAAAATGTGCTTTTCTGTCTTCACTTCCTTTTCTGGAGGGTTCTAGGCTGTGTATTTTGAAGTGGCTTGGTCATTGTTAGCAAGGTAACACCCAAAGGAGGCTACATTGTGCAACCTCAGCTTTGAAAGATTTTACTGAACCCCATCTTCTTCGAAGATTTCCTACAAGATTTTAAAATACCAGGGTGTCCTGTGACCACAAGTGCACTTCTCTTATGTTAAAGATGTTGTAACAAATGTAAACAACTTTTCCTTTGCTTTTCTCCTTATTCTTAAAAATCTGGAGGAAAAAAACCCCTGAAATGACCAAAACTCAAAAATGCTGATATAAAATCAAGGTGTCAGGTTTGAAAACAGAGTTTGGAAATGAAAATTAAAGATACAGTTGACAACTTCCATGGCTGACAATGTCATCTGTTCAGTAAAGCATGTTTGATGTTGTGAATGACTGACCAATGTGCTTCAGATGTTTATCAGATGTCTTTACCCTTATTAAACTCTTAAATTTCACTCTTGCCATTCTGACTGCCTTAAAGCACTGGAGAAATAAATTAAAACATCTCGCCTCCTTTGTTTAAAATAAGTGAAAAAAAAATACCAGTCAACCATCAAACAGTGGAAATGTGCACTGTGGGCAAGGCAAATTGGAGGAGTCTGTCTCCAGTTTTGTAATGACTACCACTTTCCTCCTGAAAATCTGTCTCCTTGGCAAATCCACTGCTCCCAAAAATGCAAATGTTTGTGCGAATGGAAATAGATTGCAAGAAGGTGGCAGTGTGATTTCTAAGTATGAATGAAGCTGCTATTTTTATAACAGCAAATGTGTGTGTTTTAAATCTCTTCCTTTGGCATAACTTTTTTTGTTTAGGTGAATCTAGGACAAAAAGAGGAACCAAACAGAAAATTAGTTTAAAATGAAGTCACTTGAGAATATGATTCCACTGTGGTGTATAAGATACAACTCTAGATCAGCCGCCCTCTCTCTTGGATTTTATTGATGCTTTGGTAAGAAAAGTCCTGAATTCATTATTGCTATGTGAAAAACAGTTAAGCAAGACTGTCTCTGCTCTGCAGCTGTTATAAGCACAGAATTACAAACTTGGCTTTTGTCAGAGATTTTTTTTAGATCTCATAGCCTAAGGGGCAAGAACCCACTCACATTAGCATTACTGTACACTCTATGGTGAGACTGATATTCCAATGTTTTACATAACAGCATGAAGCTTCTACATCAGTTTCGGTTTTCTATTTTAGATCAAACAAATCACACGTAAAGGTTGTACAATTCCCACAGATACCTTTCCAAGACGTTCCTTTATGCAGAGCTGGAGAGGAGGCAAGATGTTGGCATAGCTGTTGACCTAAAAACCTGCTATGCCAACATATTGTCATCTTTCCTGTCTGTTTGCGGCAGAGGGAAGTTTTGCATTGTAATGGGCATTTGGAACAGCTTTAGTCTCTGTAGATAACTTGAAATGTCATTTTTCTGGCCCTGCTTTTGAGTCAATGAGGCAAGTGTTTATTAGTTACCTAACAACCAAAGGAGGGACAGAATTTGACTGGGGATTTTTTGGTGCTCTAACAACAAACAGCTTAACATGCTCTGAAAAAGTTAGTGTGGAGATGCAGAAAGAAAGGGGTTTGAGGGGGCCATTGGGGGACAGGACAAGAACTGAGTGTTTTCTGTCTGACCCCTACACATTTGCAGAAAGGTTATGAGTTGTCTTCAAATGAGTATTTATGTTTACATAGTTTTTCCTCTTCTGTTTGTATTCTCCATCCCTGTGTACTTTTCATGTTTGTACTTTCTATTAAGAGCCACCTAGTAAAGGGTGTTGAGCAATGAGAATACAGTGGTAGGCATAAAATGAATGAGTATCCATGTTGTAGCTGCATTTCACTGTTCTGTTTTCAATAGTTAATTAAGAAACATTAAACAGTAAAACTTGATCTAAAAGGTCTCATGACTGCTGTACAAAGAACTCCATGAAAAATATAAATTCTATGTAGCAATTTCATAATTCACTTATTCTTATAATAATAATACTGTACTTGTTCTACATAAGATGTTATTTCACAGAACTATAATTTTGCTTTGAGAATCTAAAATTAGAGACTGGATCACAAATAGTAGTGCTACTTAAAACATAATGAAGCAGAACTTGATTCTACATTACATACACAAAAGTATATGAAAGAACACATAAAAGTAGTCCTTTTGCACTTCTAACTCGTTCTTGTCACTCAAGTACTGTGTTTGATCTGTATATGAAAAACAAGAAGTTTATTATGATTAGGCTATGTCATTGCAAAACCTAACTCTCGGTTACTGTCTGCACCCACCATAACAAAATTATTATAATCAAATGTTCTTATTACTTTCAGCTATGTAATACTCAGTTTTATTTAGCCTCTGCACTTAAGCCATGTATCTGCAGGGAGATCATTTGAGTGATCTCTAAACTCTTATATACAATTAATTAGGTATAACACATTTAATGCTGACAAATTAAAATTTAGGAATTTTAATGATGATAATTGTGGAGTAGCACACCAAATATAGTTGTAGAAAGTTCCATCATTCTAGCAAACTTGGAGAATGCTCCTCTCCTGATTGATGTTGAAATTAATTTGATATTTAAATAACAAGGTCCGAAGGTGAAAACACATTACCTTTGTTCTAAAAGCAGGATGCAGACACAACTGAAAATTCAGCTCCCCTATTGTGCCAAACCTACCTTGAATCCACAGAGCAGCTGTCATCTTTCTTGTGACAAGGTAACTTCTTGCTCTCAAACAAGCAGTGTCCCCTTATTTGAGCACCTAGTCCATGATACTGGACCTTGTGCTACTGTTCTAATAAACAAAATAAATATTATTTGGTTTCCTGAAAGGCAAATAACAGTGAGAAGATACTTAACTTGTTAGAATGAAGTAAAGAAAAATAGAGACAGGGATTTGATATTGGAAAACAATGATTATGGTCTGGTCCTTGTGGAGAGATATTAATATTTGACTTAATAAGCAAGTTTTATGTAAGAATAAGTCACTTAGAATGATAACACAGTGTGATATAGTACGTTGTTTGCCTTGAATTTACTTGCTTTAGCATGAGTAGCTGAATTTTCTGGAGTTATACGCCAATAGCTGCGAGCTTTCATCTAGAGATATTTCTGGCTGGAATAGAGTTAATTGTCTTAGTAATTTTCCTACTTGCATGTACAGTGAGAACAATGTTGATTACACACCAGTGTTTAAATTATTGCCAAGTAGTCCTTACTCTAAGCCAAGGGCTTCTTAGTGTCCCCTCCTCTACTGACTCAGCCAGTGCATCAGAAGCACAAACCAGAAGAAGAGGAGGCTGCAGTCCTCAGCAGAAGCTGAGCCTCAACGAGATAAGAACAGCTACTGGCCTGCCTGTGTGGTCACGGAGAAAAAATCCAGAATGGTGTTAGGAGGCCCCAGAACAAAAATTGCCATTGCACCAAGGGAAAGGTGCACGGCGCACGAGGAGCAAATGCATAAACTCTGAGGGAATAAAGGCCCACAGGTCTTTGTGCGGGGTGCCTCAATAGGTTAACCAGGCTCTAGCTGTCCTCTTGTTGAGCCATTCAATTATTTGGCTGTTTTTTCCTGCTGCTGGTTGTCAGAAACTCTGCTGTGAGGAACCTAGGGTGAGAGAACTTCTTTTTTGATATCTAAACAGTACTGGGCCTTATGCTCAAACTACGTAGCATAAGCACATTTTATGATGAGACAGGAGTTGTGGCAAAATCTTACTATTTCTGTAGGAAACAGCTGTGCTTTAGGACCAATATGTCTACTATAGTGTCAATGCTGTAAACTGTCTACTGCATCAAAAGAAACATACTCAGTAGGTACACTTCAAGTAAAGTATAACTGATTTACTTGTTTTATGCCTGTAAATTTAAAATTTATGTTAAAGGTGATCTGATATGTTGAGAAGAATGTTAAATGGTGCAGAAAGAGCTGAACAAGAAGAAGGAAAATTATCCATATCTTGCTTGCCAAATACAAGACTGGGCAGAATTACAAGGAAGGGGAAGACAAGGGCCTGGGGTGAGATTCTGACCTTGCTGGTGTCAGCACAACTATTGTTCCATCTTCATTTAGGATGAGGATACAGCCATGGAATGGAGCTCACTGTTAGCAAGGTCTGGTTTAGAGCAACTTCTGTGGACTTCAGTCCTTAACGACGCTCAGTTGTGCTTCACCTACCTAAACACTAACACTGGCACTTACATACTCTGCTCCTGCTTTGTGTCACAGGAGTGGAGGGAACTTGGAGGCCTCTTTCTGTTGATTAAAAAAGAAGAGAATGTGTCCAGGTGGGAGCTGTGGAATGAAATACGTAAGTACCCTGCCAGGCAGCCCAGTGGATGTTCTTCATTACCCATCAAGATTCAACAGCAGTTGGCCAGCTCGGCTCCTGTGACCATGGAAATATACTGTGAATATAACTCATCTCCAAAATAAGAAAATAACATGATCTGGGGAGGGGGAAGGTGGGAGAGGCAAAGGTGATTAAAAACTAGTAACACAAAGTATCTTCTGAAAAAGAGGAAGCAAAGAAACTTGATTTTTCCAGTGATTGCATTATCCTCTACTCTGGATCTGGCACTTGGAATCTCTATCTCATTTCATGTGACTACATGTTCTGTATAGCACTGACTTTACTCTGCCCTGCTACCTGATAATTGCCAACACAATTGAGATGTGCAGCGAGGCAAGAAAAAGCACAGAACAAAGGTTTCTCTTATTTCATACTTCTGTGATCATGGCACAAGTAAAAACAAACTGCTTGTTTCAGTGTGTTGACTTGTCTGGAGAGTAGCAGTCAGGACTCTTCTGGAAGACAAGGGCCTATCCTCATCCAGAGCAACTGCAGAGCATCTTTTCCAGGGGGAGATTATAACTGTTCACTCACAGCACACACAGTCCTAGTGTGTAAGTGGAAACAAGAAGCAGTCCTCAGATGAAGCACTGTACTGAAAGCTGTTTGCCAACAGCATTGTTTGCTTCTTACCTTGCAATGTTTTTTCAGTAAGTGGCAAACACTTTGCTGATCTGCCATAAAGAACAAAACCAGAAGGATAGAACACAAAAAGGCGAAGCTACATCTCAATTCAAAGAATGAATCTGCATCTAGGGTGGCTGCCAGTAACAGTTCCTGAAAATATTCTCTTTCATAATCAGGTAGTTTTTTAGATTATTCTCCAAGAGCATACTCATACTAGTACTTGACGAGTTTTTGATAGCTCCACTTACAAATGTCCCTAACATTAAGTATTTCGGATGTACTTAGAAGCAGTTTCATTCATGGCTTCTGCCAGCTCTGTACAGCATTTCTTCAGTAATTCAGGGGTAAATCGCATAATTTTTGTTACCTGGTTTCTACCCTATTAAATCATTATTAAGGTGAGGTGCCAGTTTAAGTTGTGGGAGCTCACATTTTATACTCACTGATGCATTTGTATTCTTTTAGAGCTAAAACGTTTTACAGTGCTGAAGTACGTGCCTGACTGGAGAGTGTGAAAAAGGAAAAGGGACATAATTGGATAGGAAATGGAATGAAACTGTGTACTTACTGCCATTCCAAGGAGAAAACTTCAGCCTTACTTGAAGAAGGCGATACAAAGTTAATAGGGGTGCTAAAAAAAGTAGTTGTGCTTGCTCAAGAGCAAGAAGGGACTGGATAAAAGTTGGCATATACAAAAGGAAAACCATTGCAAAGCTCTCTTCTCCTTTTCCATCACCTGATGAAACTTGCTTTCATCTTCTGCTGACCTGTATGCATGCATGAATACTGTAAGATTTATTGGATGATTCATAGGTAAGTGTGTGTGTGCTCAGTAGCAAGTCTGAAATACATTGGTAAGAATTAATTAAGGTATTCCAAAATTAACACAGCACCATGTCATTTTTGGGTTATCTTTCCTACCTCAACATCAGTCTTTCCTGAGCCACAATAAACAAAAAAAAAAATACAAGCATGAATAAGTGTCTTTCTTACACAGCACAAACCCCCCCACCCAAACAAAACTACAACCTCTCTGAATAAATTCTGTGTTTCTAAAACCCCTGTCTTACAGTCAAGAAGCTGGTTAATAAATTCCCAGCATTCATAAGATACTATAAATCAAAGCATAAGAAATTTCTTGTGTCTATCTTCAAATGCCTCTTGTTCTTTTCCAAGTGTGCATCTGAACTAATTTTAAGTGGTACCACCTCAGGTAGTGTACCAGATTTACTCGGGTAACCATTAGCTGGCTGGTCAAATTGGGCTCCTGGCAGCTCATTTATGTAGATATCCCATTTCCAGGCAAAATTTACACAATCCAGCAACTTGATGTGATAATTCCTCTACAAACTGCTAGACTGTTTTCCAGCAATCTCCTGACAAACACTGTGCACACTCCTCTGCTTCCATCTTCTGCTGAATTTGTAGATTATGGTCTAAGAACTAGTATGTGTATGTATTTAACAGTGCTTGGATAAGCATTTTCTCATAATGGAGTCATAAAGCAAGTCAAAATTGACTATAAAAGCCCATGCAGAATTTGGGTGGCATGGAAGGTCTCCAGTGCAGTGTGCCTTCTGAGCCCAGAGGTGACCTTGCTAAATCCTCACGTGGGAGAGCTGCACAGCTGGTTTATCCAAGTGCCTGGACCTGCTGAACGATGCTACAAGACTGCATCCTGTTTCAATACAACTTTCTTCGAGTTCAGGAAGAGTAAAGGATGGATGAAGAAGGATGCAAACAACATAACTTCAATACTGTTAAGGAAGGTTACTTGAATAACTGTGATTTCGTGCTTACTGGTCATGTCTCTTCAGTTCACGGGTCTTCAGGGCAGCAGGTTTCCTCTCTCTTTTCCTTTCCAGAACCAGGGAAAAGAAGTGACTTCCTAAGGGGAAGTCTCTGCGCAGTAGCCAGCACCCTCTTGTGTTCACGGCGTGCAGAGGCCAAGCCCCGTGCCAGGTTTTGGATGACTCCGGAGCTTCATCCGGGAGCACCTTCCGCAGCCCCAAATCTGGCATAACAGCGGGAGCCTGAGGTCTTACACATGTTTCTCCAAGAGCTGCTGGCTATTGCCCAGACAGAAAAGCAGTAATAAGCACGGCAGTATGTACCGCACATGTTAATTTTCTCAAACACCATCAGAAATACTCAATCTGAACAACTTCTGCCCCAAGTCTTTCTTTTGAGCTACCTACCACTGCCTTTCCAAGAAGCTCAGGTGTTTCTCAGAATAGAGTTTACACCACATCTTCAACAGAAGCCAGGAAGTTTTCAATAGCTCTTCAAATCTCCCGTGCTTTACTCAGTTAAGGATTTATGAGATGGAAATAGCACTAGAAATAGTGAAACAGCAATGAAATGGAATAAGTAAATCCAAATCAGAACAAATATGCAGCTTGGCTAGGGTACAGAACTGGTATCTAAATAAAAGAACAACTGGTGCAACCACCAGTTCTCCAGCCACTAAACTGTCCCTGAAGCATGTTGTTGCTGTTGTTGTTGTTGTTGTTGTTGTTGTTGCTGCTGTTGTTGTTGTTATTGGTGTTGTTGTTTTCCTGTTTGCATTACTTTGTACAGAAATTCAGATAAAAAAAGAAGGTAATCCAAGTATTTTGCGCATGAATATAACTGTATTCTGTTAGGTTTGTATCTTACTTACATAGAATTCTGTCATCTTTGCTGACTGAGTCTTGAATAACTTTTCCACATAAGAATACTGTTAAAACTAGGTAAATTTGAATCCAATTTGAATTCACAAGGTGACAGATATAAAAAAATGTGTAAGTTTGTAATAGGTGAGTTAAATGAATGTAAAATATATTCTGAAGAACATGAGATGCAACAATACTACTGAATGCACTTCTGAAGGTAGATTTAAAGGATTAACATCAAAAGTAATTAAAACAACTTGAAAAAACAGCTTTGTATCCTGAACCATAGTGTTCCTTATGTATACAATGAGGGCAAAATGCTACATACAAAAACCTGCTGGATCAGCTCTACTTAGGGCATGACATATTCTAAATTGCTGTCATTCAGTGTGTATCAGGAATACAAAAGAGTACGGGTGAGAAGGGATTTCAGCCCTTGCAGCCTCGGCAGAGAGCAGTGCACCCATCCTAGGTGGTGTGCCTTCACATCAGCTACCCTCCATTGTTTCATTGTGGAATCCTGTGCCTGTACTGGTGTTTATAATATATTGTCAGGGAAAAAATGTCCCCTTGTTCTTTGATCCAAATAAATTAGTTAATCCCTCCTTAACTCTGCTGTTTGAAAAGACAGGTTCACCATCTACCAGTCTCCATGTGAGTTAATTATCACAATTTAAATAAGAACAAAAATTCTGTGTTCAGATGCAGAAAAATATCCTTCCTGATCTACTTCATAAAGATTGCTCTTGATTCCATCAATACAAATGAGAGGTGAGCTTACAATAAAATGATGGCTTGCGCAGCATCCTCCATGGATATGTCACCCAAAAGTGATAATTTCTCACTTGCCTTTATGCTTTTCATTATGTTCTTAATTTCGGTTGCGTTTTGTTTAACACGTCATCCTATTGTCTTCATTAATTTCATTTCTGTATCTCTATCTGGCAAGGATGTGCACTTCGGTCTGAAGTGTTACCTGTTTTATGGATAATTGCAAGCAGACAACTACCAGTGTTGTCTCCCAAATTCACAACCAGAACTCAATTGTGCTTTAAACAATATCAAAGAAACCTTTATCTTGGCCTGTAAGATACTTTAGCATCCTGTCCTTTAAGAATGTCAGCAGCACCACTCAGTTTGGTGTCATCTGCAAACCTGCACTTAATGCCACTGTCTGTGTCATTGTTCAAGGCATTCAGCAGCACTGATCCCACCACAGACCCCTGAGGGACACCACTCATCACTGATGTGCATCTGGACATTGGGCACTTGACCACTACTCTCTGGATGTGACCATCTGGTCAATTGCTCATCGACCAAGCAGTCCACCCATCAAATCCTTCTCTCTCCAATTTAGAGAGGAGGATGTGGTGTGGGACTGTGTCAAAGGCCTTACAGAAGTCCAGAGAGATGATATCTGTAGCTCTTCTCTCATCACTCTGCCAAAGAAGGCCACTGGGTTGGCCAGGCAGGACTTGCCCTTGTTCGTGAAGCTGTGCTGGCTGTTTCAAATCATCTCCATGTTCTCTGTGTGCCTTAGCACAGCTTCCAGGAGTCTGCCTTCCCAGGCACAGAGGTGAGCCCCCACCACCAACCACTCTCTCTGTGCCAGAGGCTGAAATGTAATTTGTGACTCACAGCTGGAACCAAGCAGCTGGTTCTTTGCTTTGGTGTGATCATTTCTGTGAATCCTGTAGGATCCCACAAGACAGGGGACCAGGAGAAGGGAAATACTTCTGGGACAAAGTCTGGTTGCTGGGTGGTCATTTTGTTACAGTGGTGCGTGCAAGTGAGAAGATATTCTGTCCCTCAGGAAAACAGGCAGGATCTCCAAGTTGCCATCAAATCCAATGCCACATACAAAACAGTATTTGCTATTTGCTGGGAAGATGTTAAAAGAGCCAACCTTGAATGCCTAATCAGTATTTATGTTTTCATTTCCAGTCTCACTACAGCTGCTACTGCAGACAGACTGTGGAAGGGCTCCAGGCAGGTCCCACCCACCAGCACAATCTTGCCAAATTCTGAAGGCCCAGCCCTGAGCTGAAAAGAGCCTCACACAAACGGGATAAGGGATGGGGGGGTGACGGAAGGACCCAGGTAAGGCTGCTCAGGTTTCTGTTCTCTTTTTGTGCAGTCTCCCTTCCCAGCAAGGGGTGTTACCACATCTCCTAGAGACCTCGACGTGAAGCGTGACTTGCTGGGAGCTGCAAAGGGTTGCAGATTCTCTAGACAGGCAAAATGTAGCTGCATGTTCCAGCTTGCTCTATTGTAGAAAAAAAATTAAAATTAATCCATTCCCCAAAATCCCATTCATCACTGTTAAGCTAACACGCTCATTTAGGCGAGAGGCAGCTGCGTGCTGAGAATGTCATTCCATTACAACACTGCCACCTCTCGTTCTGCTGCTGCTTTCATTCTTGCCCAGCTCCAATCTGTGATGGATCCACTACCAGCAGAAAGGCATAAACTCTCCACTACTTCTGTTAAACTGAAACCTTACGAGGAAGAGCAACTGACTGGATGCAATGTCA
The DNA here is from genome assembly GCA_013400955.1 of Drymodes brunneopygia. NCBI lineage: Eukaryota > Metazoa > Chordata > Aves > Passeriformes > Petroicidae > Drymodes > Drymodes brunneopygia. The sequence continues at coordinate 144,616 of VZTZ01027053.1, forward strand.
TGTCCTTCTGCACAAGTCACAGGAAGGTTGAATGCCTGAAAACATCGACACATTCTATCAGTCAGTGTTGGTCGGTGTGTAACTATTTTCTCTGCTAACTCAAAGGAGGTACTGAAAGAAATGTGATGGGGAAAGAGTTATACCTAACACCCTCTTGAATTAATACTTTTTGCTAGGCTTTTTCAAGATGTCTCCCTGTGTTTCAGTCTTTGTATGTAGAGTAGCTGAAAACAGGGGTAATGTTTTAGCCAAACCCAAGTGCCTGGGAGTTGCCAGAAGCCTCCAAAACCGGTGAGCAACCCAGGCACACAGCACTGATCCCCTGGGCTATGGGGCCAGCTGAAACTGGTCAGCCCACCACACAGAAACAAATTATCTGACAACCAGCCTGTCAGGAGCAGTTTTCCTGTCTCTTTCTCACTGGAAGATCCAGTCAAAAAGAAAAATTTGGTCTTCAAATGGAGTTGGCAAGATGCAAGTAGATTTATCGTGGTTGAGTTCTAATAGGATAGAACTTGAAGCAGCTGGGTTTTTCTACTTCATACTCAGTAAACACATTAATTCTGAACCACAATTATTGAATCCAGACTTTCTTGCAACCCTCTCTGGTGTCTAAAACCAAGATGAACCTTCATAAACTGTGCTTCTTGTTTTGGACATGTTGTGTGTAGGGCCCACTTTGGAAGTGTCAGTAAGGTGAAATCAGGAGATATTTTAATTATAAAAGTGGTGTCATTTCAGGCGATTGATTTCAGGAGTGAAAAGTATGCAAATACCAGTTCTGTTCTGACTCTTACAGCACAAGTTTCTCTCCTCACTACTTTTTTTTAAATCTCCATGATAGAAATATCTGTAATGTCATGTAAGTGGTCATGTATATAATCAATATGCTAAGAGCCCTCAGGTTAGTGTGCACAATATTGCAGAGAGTATTGTCATAATGTCGGTATCAGGAAAGTAAACCCTAAATCCTGATTCCATAAGTTAGATTTTAGATTTATAACTTTGATCTTTATGCAAACCACATTTATAATTTCTAGCACTATAATCAGGCAAAATAGGAACTATAAGATCAACACATAAGCTGAATAATTCTTGATATATTTTAGTCCAGTATTTCATGTTTCTGTCCAAATCTGTGTAAATACACCTTCAGTAAATGCTACATGTAGAGTCAATCTATATGAGCAGTTCTTTGAGATGATTGTGGTACTTGGGGCTGGACACAGCACTGAGGGGACCATCAAACAGCCAGGGTATGTCCTCTGTGCCTGAAAGCATCCAGTACCAAAATATAAGTCCTTGTTATTGTTTGTGTGGGAACCAAACAGAGATTCTGCAAAACTGATTTCATTATTCCTTGAGAAATTAAGGATTTCTACAATGTCCATGGGAAATACCATTGAAACATCCACAAGCAGTTACAAGTTTACAAAACCTGACACTTGGCTCAAGCCCTGCGAATGCACTATCACACTTCTCCCCCATAGGTGTTAACTCACCCACCGTCACAAGAACTGCAGGCAGAGCTGGCTACCACTCCTGACTGCTCTATCCCTGCTCACTACACATATATTTCTCGCTGTAAAATCCTCTGTGAACAGTGATCCCATCAAGTGCCCCATGGCTCTTGCCTTAATTTAACACTCCCCTCCTGACTCCCCCACATACACAGTCCCCTCAGTACTCCCCAGTCTTGTGGCCCCACTGTTGTAACAGCATTCACACTGAGTTGTCCTTTGTTTTGTCCTTCTCCAGGCTAAGAAGAGCTCATTCCTGTCCTGGAAAATAATAACTAATAACAACAATAGTCCCCAGGAACTACAATACTGACAATAATAATAGTAGCAATACCAATAGCAAAATGAGCAGTGGTGGGTCTCTTTTTGGAGTCAGCTTCTCCGTACCTGTTTCAGTCAGAATTGCTTATGTGCTCTTACTCTTTAGGAGTAAAGCATATGTCTTATAGAAGCCCTTTTCTCACAAAACTCTGGGTCTCACCTAAATTTGTGCTCTCTTCAGCACAAAATATGAAAACTCCTTGTATGTCTTTCCCTTGTGTCAGCCTTGGCCCATGCAGCCCCTCATTTCCATGCTGATACAATTAAGAGCTGGTTCTCACAAAGACAACCACAGACGAATTGTGACAAAGGGGAGGCAGGGAGTTCTTTCAGGGATCCATCATTTATGGGAACCTAACACAAAGGAACACAGATGATCAAGCTCATGGTGGCTGCCCTCCACACTCTGCCTCCGCAGACAAATCCCTGAAGCTGGGACACACCCTGTTCTCTCCCGAAGGAAAACCTGGGTCCTAAGCCTCTGTTCTCATCACAGTCCCTCTGGGTGCCTGTGGGGAGCAAGCAGACATCAGCTGAGCAGCATCAGAACCCATGAACTTTGGTTTCTAGTCCTGTCCTGATCTGGCTGATAACACACAATAACATTTGCAGTAACTTGGGAGATACCCTTAGCCTCTCCCTCTGAGTGCTAGAGATTCCCGTGTGTGAATTAAAACACCCAAAATACCGTCATCAGAACACTGACTTTATTAATAGAGAGAAACAAAGGATTAAAACATGTTATGAGTTTGCTGAAACACACAGTGTACCTGTGGAGGACAGACATATTTACATACATCAGTTCATTGTAGAAACGTGAGCCATTTGGTGTAGGTGACTAGGATATCCCCAGGTAGTTTGCAACGAATCCAGACAGCTTTCTCTCCGTGGTGGCCCAGGTAAAGCAACGGATTTCCTCCCAGCCCCACCCCAGCCGGGCTAGTGCAGGACCCTGCACGCCACCAGTGTCTCCTGCCGGACTTTCTACAGCACAGGGAGAGCACAGAGGGGTTTGGCCCGAGGCCAGTGGTGCAGGTGACCCCCACCGAGGGCTACGGGCTGCTTGCTCTGGGGTGTCCCGAGCTGGGTGCTCTCAGCGGAGAGGCAAGGGAGAGGGGGTCAGGGTGCTTTGGACACGCCCGCATCCTGCCTCGCCCCACTATCCCCAGTCACCCCAGGGGAATCCCCTGGCCCCGGCTCCTCCAGCTGGCAGTGGATGGATGTTTCCCGCCCGAGGAAGGAGCCTGACAGCCCTGGACACGGCTTGGCACTACTCGGGTCTGCACCGGGACGGCACTGCAGCTCCCGGGACCGTCACCTCTACTCCCAAGGCACGGCCCGGGATTTTCCTGGACGGACAAAAACAAGCGGAGGAGGAGGGGAGGGAGAGGAGGGGGTGGGGCAGGGGAGAGAAAGAAGACAGCTCCACGGATGTC
>VZTZ01027053.1:149156-188455 GCA_013400955.1 Drymodes brunneopygia
GCCGCGCCCCGAGGGCCGGCACGGCACGGCACGGCACGGCTCGGCACGGCTCCGAGCTCCCACCTCCCGACCCCCCAGTCGGCGCCCCCAAAGCGCCGGCCGTCCCTCGCCCTCCGGCCAAACAGCGGGTCCATCTCTGTGAGCGACCGAGGGGAAGGCGGCCGGCCCAGCCGCACCCTGCTCGCACTCTCTGTGCTCTTCCACAGCCGAGGGCTGTGAGCAGAGTGGGAAACTCTTCCCTCGCCCTTGGGATGGTTGAGGGAGAGGATGGAGAGTGGACACACAGAAATGGAAGTGGAAGCTGGACTTGCAGACTAGGGAGACTAGGCTTGGAAGTCAGCACAGGAATCTGGCAGGAGGCAGAGTAAGTATCCCATGTGCTAACGAAAAGCATGATTTAGTGGAAGAGCCATGTGGGAGGATTAACCTGAAGGAGTTGGGGGGTCGGGGGGTGTTGGTAGATGGTGATGATTAGCAACAAGCTGATAAGGATGTGAATGTTTGAATAAGGACAGGTGGGAACCAACCGTGTGGGGAGGCTCAGGGTCACAGACAGCAAGGTGAGAAGCAGCATCAAAAGGCCCAGGATAAAAGTAACTGCTAATACACCAAGCAGAACTGTGAATGGTGCTTGAGGTCAAATATCATCCCACTGAGCAGGCTCTTGGAAAGCATCATACACCCTGTGTGTGAAATGAGGCCATCTCCGTTTTGGGAGAGAAGAAGTGCAGTCGCCAAAAGGAGACCTAGCAGCAGTAAACGCATGTCAATCAGACCTTCCCACTGACGTTTGGTTCTGCAAGCCCAGTGGCCGCATGTCCATGAATATTCTCACTGAAAAGATCCCTGGCAGGTCAAACCTGCCAGGGCCTCATGGCCATGGTGGTGGCAGAGAAAGCTCTTCCCATTAAGAAAAACAGTGGCATGCCAAGAAGAGCATGCAAGATGAAGGACAGTGCCCAGCCTCCTCCAGCCTCCTCTGGGCCAAGGCTGGGGTAAAACAGGGTTGCCGAGCAGCAGTTTGCTGGCATGAGACACTTGGCCACCCGCCTGTTGGGACAAGCAGGTATGGAACTGGGTCTGCCTGTGAGGAGGCTTCACTTCAAGCTCACAACTCTGAAGTGGCTAGGGGAAGTTCCTGCCTGCAAGTCAACAGTAGCAGGAACTGGGCTGTGTCTCCTTAGATGAAGGGAAGATCATTGAGAGAACCAGGAAACTGGAAAACCTTGTTTAAAAAGCTCTCCCAGCTGGTCATTTGCAGGGAACTAGGAAGGGGAGCTAGTAGCAGCTTGAAAAGGCAATACAATGTGAGCACACACACAAAGAAAGTTTTTTAAAGAAAAATTAAAAAGGTCCATGCATGTATTTTTCCAAGTAGGCAGGCATTTTTTCAAGGGAACAAAAGGAGTGTGGTTTAGCAAGTAATTTTCAACAGCAGCATTTTGTTTGAGGCAATAAAAAGGCTCTGATCTCTCCATCACGTTGCTTGCCTCTAGTGCTGCGTGTTCACCTCTTGCTGTTACCTCCTCCCACACACTCCTATTGATCATCACATCCAGCAAAGGTCTCATTTGTAATTGCTGGTCAGAGCAGAGATCCTCTGCCTGTTTGCGTGGATCCTCCAGTTTCATTTAGCCACAGGGAAGGCTAAGATTTCAGATGTCATGCTGGTGGTAAACCACTCATAGCAAAGTCCAGGCTTTGCTCCCAGGCTGGAGCAAAAACACAACCATGTGCAGTACTGAAAACGATGGGTGTGAAAACAAAGTTTCCTAGAACAGAGAAAAAACCCAGGCTATGAAAAATGCAACACTTCATACAGAGAGGCAGATATACAGCCTATTCAACTTCAAAAGCAGCATCTGTGAAGCCTGACCAAAAATTCAAACCATATTTTATAGTATGAGGATTACTCATGCAGTGTTGAACACACCAGAGAAAACATCACTGTTTTCTTTCCAACTTGCACTTCCAGTAAAAAGCTGAATTTAATGTTAGCTACTCCAGTAAAATTGTTGTTGAATGCAGAGGCAATTACAAATCTCTATTTTCAAAAGTCATTATATTTGTCTGGCGACAGAAACCCACAAAACTGTACAAGTTTCTGTGCCTGTTACTCTCTGTATCACACTGTCTCTGCAGACATCACTGTCCCTTGTTCCCCATTCAACCATTATTATACACTTTGTCTCCAGCACTAGGGGGATAAAAATTCAGCAGGATTAATATCAGCAGGATAGCTGAATAATATGTAAGAGTGTCAGAGGCTACCAGGTCAAGGAGCAGAAAAGGGTCAAGATACAAAACCACAAAATCACTGATTAAAATAACAAAAGGGCAGGTACTTTCTGACAGCATCAGTAGCCAGTCGTAAGACAGCTGGCTATGGAATGAGGGGAGCCTATGGCACTTCAGAGCTCAGCTCTGCATAATCCACATGAAATGCCATCAGACTTGGGGATGAACAGCTCTGTTGTACCTAAGTACTAAATCAAGTTTCTCAAAGCTAACTTCCTCCATGCCAAGTGTTACTGCACACAAAGTGCAAACAGAACACTACCAGTGTACGTTAGCATCTCTGTATCAAATGGGTAATTTTGAAAGTCACACATTTTTCATAATCACACTCTTCCATCATGATCAATTAACTAAGTGTACTTCTAAAAGTGGGAAAATGGAGGTTTATGTTGATGCTGGCAAGCAGTCCTGAGGCATTTATGTGTGTTCTAGTTTTGGCTTGGCATAGACATGAAGTTGGATGGATTTTAGGACTACTAGGCTGTAGAGATTAGTGTCAAGCATTTGAGCAAATGCTCCACCGAATCAGAGATACAAAAACGGACATCTGGCTTTAAGTGGATGCTTTAAGGCTTTGCAGAAAAGAAGCAGGCTTTTGTAAGTGCCTTGTTAAATTGCCTTAATTTATAAACCACAGTTAAAAAAAAATAATATACCATCATTGGTTTTCTGAATCAAGACATTATTTTGACGGAAACCTTGAACAGTGAGGAAAATCTAAGATAAATCAGAGTTCTGCCACACTTGAAGTAATGAGTCCAGAGGAATACTTGAAAGACAACATCTATTTCAGCAGGAGATAGCAGTTCATCTTGATGAGTAATAGATTGGAAAAAAGCCATTTAAATAAAAGATGGGTTCTCAGAACAACAGTGCATATACCAATGCCCACACAAACATGGAGGATACAAACTCCCCATTAAACTAACCCCACACAGAGCTGTGGCAACAGGTCCCCAGTGGCTTCTCCCTTTCTGCAGGCAGAGTTATCACAGAGGCTGGGCACTGCCCACATCTCATTTCAGCCCTGGAAGCAGGCTCGTAATGATTGTGTTCCAGAGGCTCTACCTTGATTTTTGTTCAATAAACTGCCACCAATTTTGATTCAGGACCAAAGTGTAGCTCCCAGGTTCCCAGCACCTTCCTAGCTGCTATGAAAATAGAAAGTAAAATAGCAATGAGTTAGTTTTTACAATCCGTCTTGAATTTCCTCATGTATGACGGTGCTCTGATTGCTGAGATGGTCTCTTGCTGCCAGAGGTTTGCCGCTCCCAGGTTCCTAGCACCTTCCTAGCTGCCATGAAAATAAAAATGAAAATGGCAATGGGTACATTTTTACGATCCATCCTGAATTCACCATCTCAGCCTGGATAATTTGAGGAGGAAACCCTTGGTTACTGCAACAGGCTCTAGGGACATGAAAAGCAGCTTAGCCCACTTCATTCACAGCTTCCCATGTCCTTCTGCAGAGGTGTTTGAAAACACCCTCAAGGTCACAGTATGGACTCCTTTAAACTCCTTTCAGCCACATGTTAACCTCTTAAATAGATCATGTCTAACTATCACCGAGAAACAGAACCAGGTGGCCTCTTGGCCTCCCCTCTTCTCAGGGACCCGATGGAGGAACACAGCTCAAAACAGCTATGCCTGAGGCAAGACTAGATAGAAGCAAAGGACCCCAGAAGTCTAAAGCACCTGGTGTGATGTCCTGGTCCATCACAGTCTGTGTGTTTGATACGGCCATTTCCCTTGTTCCTCAACCTCCATCTGAAAAATCAGTGTCATCTCAAGCACCACCCTTTTCAGTAAGGAAACAGAATAGTGGTTGTGAACTGCTTCAATACTACAGTGAAGAGATTACATGCACCAGAGACTAGTAGGAGAAGTTACTCACAGCTTTTACATTGCCTCTGCCATCAGGAATTTTATGCTCTTATAGTAGCAGCTACCTTTAATTTGGGTTTATTTAAAATTTCTTTTCATTCCAAAGGAGACCCTACTGGTAGCACAATGTCAATGAAAACTGAAAATGACTGCTGTAATGGCATCCATGTTAAACCAAAAAGGTAGCTGCTGCTGCAAAAGCATGAGACTCCTGGTGGCAGACACAACCAGAGCTCTGGGTGATTGAGACAGCATGAATAGATCTGCCAACATCAGTGTAGTACAAGTATGTGGTTCAACTCCTCACTCCTGCCAGCTCCACGGAAAACGACCTTTTTGAGCAAACCTCTGGGCAGCAAGAGACTATCTCTGTGATCAGAACACCATCACATGAGGGGCACTGCATACAGTCAGTGCCCCATACAGAATGCAGCACGGTAACATGCAAAAGCTTGTCCAAAAAACCTGTGTAGTGGAGGAGTGAAAACCACTAGTGACTCTCTGAACTGCTCCCGTGCACTGAAGATCCTGCTGGCTGGCGACTGCTAACCAGATAATGCTGATTGGATGCTAAGCCTGCGATGATTAATTTCATTTGCTTAACGTGTTTCCAAAGCTAACTATTATTAAGGCAGAACACTCCTATTTAATCAGAGATGTGTTTTGACTTTGCTTGCACACATATTCAAAGGAAGAAATATTGACAAATGTAAAGAACTATCTTTCCAGATGTAACAAGCAAGAGGGAGTTACCATTCTCAGAAGCATCTTTCTAAACATACCTGCTTCTATCATTTGTATCCCAGGATTATCTGTTACTGTCTCCAACTTGGCATGATTTATTTACCAGTGTAATTGAAAGAATATATTCGAAAGGAAAGTATTATTCAGAAGAGATCAGACTTTTTAGCAGGAACAAGCAGTAGTGTGTTTCTTCTTATTGGAAGCCACTAACAGCATTTTTGAGGGTCTGGAACTCTTTTTCACCCTGCTTGTATTTTATATATATACATTTATATTCGTATGGTCTATAAAGCTGTATTTTAAAAAAGGGTATTTTTAAAGGCATTTCAGAAGCCTACGAACCATAAATAGTTTCACTTTACTTTCAGGATCAAGAAATCTTGTGTCTACGACAGACATGTTCAAAACGTCTATAGTGAGACAGGTGGCACAAAAGCACACCTCTGTGCCTAGGTGGCAGTATTTTAAGCTATTACTCTCTGCTAAATATTTATTTAATTTACTAGGAACACGCATGTAAGCATGAGCGTGCAGACCTACAGAAGTAATCTTTATAGTGGTGCACAACACACCAGGCTTTGTATACCTTTCATCTCATTAAAAAGAGAGGGAAAATTGCTCTTTTAACGCAATATAGAAATATGCCAGAGAACACACAGCTCAGCATATGCTAGGCCGTCTGTATTTCACACTGAAGATCCCCATTCCAAAGAATTATTTCATTTCTCTTTTGCATCTGTCTGAGACACAACTGGGAAGGCTGATACATAGTAGACCTTCCATCCTCCTCCTGGATCCAAGGGAAACTCTTCTGCACACAAGCCTAGGAAGATCACAGCTAGCACCTTACCCTGGGTGACCACTGCTCTTAGCAGTCTTTCCTCTCCCCACAGGCCAGCACAGGATAGAACCTCTATTCATATACACTGTCTCTTCTTGGATTTGACTCTCAGTCCAGAATATTTCTGGCAATGCCTATCTGGGCACCTGCAGAAGAAAGCTAGGTAAAATAAAATCACCTTCTTATTCCCAGCTAGAACAGCATGTAGTTTCTACAAGGTACAATGTTTCTGAAGAGAACATATCAAATGACAGACACTGAATTCTTGAAAAACTTCACACTCCAACAAGCTACCCTAAATTGGAATAATCCAAGCACTCCAGCATCTTAAAACTCCTTAAGTCAGTGGATTTCAGGCTTCTGCTCTGAGCGAAGTATTGATCCTTGTGAAGAGAACACACTGTACATGCCAAAATGTTTGAATACCTTCGTAGCTGATCCCTCTCCTCACACATGCTGTCATCAACCTGCTGATTTCACAGATACCAGCACACACTTCCCATCTCTTCCAGAAAACATTATGCATCCATCAGGTTCAATAGTTGTTTTGACTTCAGAGAACCACATAGAAGAGCACTGTTTTTTGGATGAAAGCCAGAGATAGAACAAGATCACAACTGCATGAAATCTGTAATTTCATGCTGTGTTGAAATCCCTGGCTGCCTTTACAGCACTTCCTTTTCACAAAATTATTTACTAGCAAATGTGGGTTTTTCTTTGTTGGTCTGCAAAAATATTTTGTGTTTATAGGAGACACACAAAAAAGAATTAAAAGAAACAAAGGAACTGGTAAGTACCAAAGATGTAGCTTATTTTGCACATTTATTTATATAAGAGATAGTATCAATAGTTTCTTGTGAAACATGAAGTATAATGCTGAGAACCTGCAATTTATTCAGGTAATGCAGTTATAGAAGCATTTAAATGACTAATCTCAAATCACTATCAAGAAACTGAAGCATCATATGACAATTACAGTCAGAGAAAATAATGATGAAAATTTCATTAAAAATAGCATCTTACAAATCTTTATTTTTAATCACCACAACATCGTAGTTAGTGTGCTGCCCAGCCCCAAATAAAATATACAGAGGTAATTCTGATGATCCCATGTTTAAGTTTACATCCTGAAAACTCCAAATTCTGTCTTCTTCATGGGTGCGTTCAGTGCTGCGCTGAGACTGAGGCCCAAAACCAGTCTTGTGTCAGCTGGATCAATGATTCCGTCATCCCATAATCTAGGGAAAAATCAAAAATATAACAAACCAAAACTTTCAATAATTAAAGGAAATCAACATATACAGCTGGTATGCTTTTGAACACATGAAACTGGAAATGGTTCATATTAAAGAAAGAGGAGGAAAAAGCTAAATTATACTTAAAACAATGGAGTCAATTCACGCTATTCATCAATGCAATAGACTGGTGTGCATTACTCCACAGAATTTGTCTTCTAGAACAAAGTATACCTTGAGGTAAGTGAAGAATGTCAGTCCTACATATTTTAAATAGATTCTTCATACTTAATCATCTCCTTCAAGAAAAAAAACCCTTTTGCTGATTACTGTTCACGTGGAGAATGACCATCTGTCAATGACCTATCATCTTCTTCTATTAAAAATGCTTGCATTTTAAGGATTATGTCACATCATTATTTACACTATTCAAGTTAATTCAACCACCAGATGAGGATGACACAGGTGTTTGTTTTTTCATCATTAAAAAGCCAGAGTAAATTCCAAGTATTTTCAGAATTTTTGTGGTGGGTTGACCTTTGCTGGAATCCAAGTGCCCACTGGGCTGCTCTATCACTCCCACTTCCCAGCTGGGCAGAGGAGAGAAAATAAGAAAATCAGCATCTGCAGGACACATGCACAGTATCCTTGGTTAAGACAGGGATGCTCCTCCTCCATCCCATCTTTCCCCAGAGAGACCTATTTTGCACTCCTTGTGAACTTACTTCAGTGTTGGCTAATGCCTAATTATTTGTCTGTGGAAAATTTAAAAATATGAGAAACAGAAATGAATAGGGAGCCAAGACTGACTCTACCAAGAGAAGGCACAGCCTTTCCTTTACAACCAAAGTTCCATCTACAAATTTTATATTGTTTGGAGATTAATTTATCAAAATCTATTAGATAGGAAACAATATATTTTGCATTCTTCTTTCAATCCTAGATGTGCTAACCTCACCCCCAAGAGGACTGCAAACTGTACATAAATACATGCTGATAAGCCCAAGGCAGCAGCAGACACTTCTGAGTGTTTTCCATATTTGCTTTATTTTGCCATTTGCTGTGAAAGTAATATTGAACAAATCAGATAAATACTAAGAGACTGACAACATATGCTTTTGATTTTACAATGTGCATCTATCCTATGATGCACAAAATGGCATTGCAGTAGAAGACATCTTTAACAAGACCAGGCACAAGGGCTCAGGCTCAGCTCTAGGAGCATGTTTTCCAACTCTTAGATAGAGAAGAAAGAGGATACCCAGCTCAGAAAGAACACACTGCCATAAATAGATCTTATCATGGTGCAGCTTCCCAAGCAGGAGACTGTTAAACTAAATGGGGCACGAGAGCAATACTGAAGCACAGAAGAAGAAAGGGTTTGGAGCAGGGAAGACTTTGCTGCTAATTGGGCAAAATCAGGCTCTTTCTTTTTGGGAGTGAAAACCAAATTTTGATTTAAGAAGTCTTGCACCACAGTAGTTGTGGCACTCACTGGCCTGGCTGCCAGGTCCCAACCAGCAGAGAAAGAAATCTGGGAAAATGACAGAATCATAGAATGGTATGGGTTGGAAGGGACCTTATAGATCATCTAGTTCTAATCCCTCCCACCATGAGCAAGGACACCTTCCACTAGACTAGGTGGCTCAGAGCCCCATCCAACCTGGCACTGAAAACTTCCAGTGATGGGGTATCCACAGCTCTTCTGGGCAACCTGTTCCAGTGCCTCACCATCTTCACAGTAAAGAATTTCCTCAAATGCAAAAAGGAGAAAAACTTCTGGCAAGGCAAAAAAAATTCTGCTATAAACCCAAAATACAAACATAAGAGAAGTGTAGCTCTATCTAATTTCTTCTCATTGTAGGATTATTGGTCAGTACCTCCCTTCTAAGTGGGCTAGGAACCCAAGCACTGGAATATTCTACCAGCCACATTTGGACCTGCATGGAAGCAGGACTAACAGCAAATTCTGTTTCAGATGACACAAGAGCCGTCTGTATCATAACTTCGATAAAGTGCATGGTCTAAGCTTCTGCTGTCTGACTCCTGTGAGTAACTTCTTTTCTAACTGTATCTTTAAATTTTAAGTAGGAACTCCATTTTAAGTAGTAACTCATTAACATATTTGGGCAATACACCTTTGAAAAGACTCAGAGGAAGTGCTTCTTACCACACAAAAGCAAAAGCAACTGGAAGCTTTTTTTTTTGTTGTTCAAAATAGACGAAGAGAAGTGTAACTTGGTTTTACAGAGACTTACTTAAGAGATATTCGAATTTTCTTGATTTTTCTCAAGACAGTGGTTGTAGCTCTTGATGTAATCTAGCATGACAGAATGCCCAGGACAGTATTTTCTATACTTTCAACTTCATAGAGTGTGCATTACCAAAGTTTAATGCATATGCTTTTTTTTCCTTCCCCTTGTATTTATATTTTGATTTAGTTATGATGAATATAGTCAGATTAATCTGCCAAAGAAATTGAGAAGATCCTCCTTAATAGTGAAAATAAAAGTAGTTTTGTGAGGTCAAATCAAACTCAACCTTCTGTTTTCTTAAGACTATGAAAAAACCCCAACTTCATGAACAATCTCTAATGTAGTAATTTCTATTTTTAAGCAAATTTTGTTTGTTTGCTCTGCACACAACCTTTTTTTTTCAATAAATACCTGCAATTAACTTTTTTATTTATGAAACCCATTGAAACAGAATGAGAGAATTCGTAATACTTAAAATGTTCAACACATCTGCTAAGGGCCTGGAAAGGGCAGGGATGAACTAACTGCAAAAGAATCACCAACTTAGTGCAGTACCCAAACTGCAACTTCTTAGTGTTTACTGCTGTAATAAACACTTCCAAACATAATGCACATGTAAATGGCAGATTGGGGTTTTTTTTCCTTTTTTTGGTAACAACACAATTGACTTATATTGACAACTGCAGGGATTTTACGTTGCATGGAAGTCAAGCTGCTTTCGTATAGTCACCCCTGGCTTCTGCTTCTCTTTGTTTAAAGAAAACTCTATTGGGATGTAACATTAATAATTGAAGTATCTATTAAAACCCCATTGCTGGAACATGAGTCACATTACACTTATAAAATATCTGTAACTGAGACAGTGTGAGTAAAAGAAATGAAGTGGCCTAAAGTAAAATGCTTGTGTAATTTGTTAAGATGCAAACCACTGAAATCTTTTAAGAAACCTGCAAGTAGATTAATATAACTCATTAAAAAGGGTGCTGCCTAATGACCACCATTAATTAAGACTGCTCATTGTGAAAGGTTCTAATCAAAAAATTGGTTAAAGTCTGATTAGAAAATACAGCTGCAGGGAAAAGTATTGACATCCTGTACATACAGCAAGTTATCACGTATAAGCAAAATGATATAAACAGAATAAATAGGGATATTTGCTTGTCTTTTAAGACCAGTGGGGCATTTTCATTCTCTCTCCTGATTACTGCTAAAAGCTTGATTCAACGCCTAATGAAGTCAAGTGGAAGGGTCACATAATCTCAATGGCCATTAAGGGTGAGGCAGACATTAGGCAGGGAGACAGCATGAGGGAGCCTCCGAACCAGCTGCACACAAGCAGCAATGCAGATAACAATCTTTGTGTCCACCTCTATTGTTTTCGTTCTCTCAGAAATGCAAAGCTGTTTGTTGGAGCTTCCTTGCTGACCTTTTTTGTGCAGGGATCTTACAAAACAAAGGCTGTCCAGATTCAGTCTCAATTACAGCACCCTGACATTTGGTTGACAATCAGCTGTGTTTATACCATGCCTGGAGCTCCCTCTAGAGCAAAGGGGACAGGTTACTCCTCCCTGAATCACAGCAAATGCTTGCTAATAAGCAGCTGCTGATGTTGCTGAGGAAAGGGTTGTCTCCAAGGTGCAAGGTGAGTGGTACATCCTTCCCCCTAAGTATACTTGCTGCAAAGACTGTAATCCACTTCACCTCATTGTTTCTGCTTGGACAGCCTACTCCACAGAAATGAAAACTTCTGAACTATTGATCTGAGATCTTGCTTAGGAATTAGTTAATGCAAAGCATGAAAGGGCAGGAAACATGAGTATATCCACTGAAATACCCAATTAACTCTACAAGAGAGCAATTAAAAGCTCCTAGAGATTGCAGACTGTACCTACTCTAACTGAAAAGCGAGAGAAACCAGCCAGGGCTGCTTTGACCTAAGCCACTCACACACTGCTGTCAAAAGCACTCCTTTGTGAAAAGAGGCATTTCACATTCATTGCTTATAGCCAGATAAGCCTCAGTGGGATTTCAGCTCTGACATCTGACTTCATGTCTCAGCTACGCTTATTATCTTGAGTGCAGCATCACATGAACCCAACCACATGCAATCCAGACCCATGCTAGTTTTCTGACAACTCACATCTGTGCTCGTCACATTTCCTTTCCAAGAGGAAACAGTAAGAAGTGCATAACTACCCTGCTTTTTCAAATAAATGACACGTCACCTAGCACTAAAAGCACTTTCTAACACCTAGGCTGGGCAAATTTAAGCTATTTACTGGGGTGACTACTAGATTTGCAACCTAACTTCATAAAATGGCCAGATATTCTGAACACACGAACTGGTAAAAGTTGTTCATCAGAGATCACAAAGCTGGTATTAAACACTCAAGTTTCATGTCTAAAAATCAGACATTATTAAAAATTTAAAACGTGGTATTTCTTAATGCTAGTCTTAGCCTTACATGTAAAACTGCTTTCTTACAGATCACTGTTGTAAATACTGACAATCATCCGCTGGCTTTTGGAAGAGGATAAGTCTTTATATTGCAAATATACCTAGTATACTGAATGTCAAATAAATCATGAGTACAAAGAGTGACTGTTTCCAGCGAACATATAAAAAAAGCAAATGTTAAAAAAAATCACATTATTCATCTTCTCTGGGGTAGGAATTAATTTTAAATACAGACAGTTTGACTCATTTTTAAAATGTTATTATATCAGTGGAATATTCTTCTCCTAAAAATCTAGTTACAAAAAATGATGATACTTTTTTTCTTTCATTTTTCCTTCTTGTCTTAGAGCACAAGGTCAGCTGTTAAAAACTTCTGTGCTATTTCTTTTACTACCCATTAAAGATCAAACCTGATGAAGGTATTCATTTGATGAAACATTAGAATTAATGTAGATTTCCCAGGTATAAATATCTCAGTTAAGTATATTCCCCTATCTCTACAGAAAAGAGTGAAAGTTAACAGTAATTTCATATCTTACTTCTGGTCCTGAAGAAGGAGCTCTTCTTGTGTTACCTGTTCCTACTTCTGCCATGCGTACATTTCCTTCTTACTCCTCAGTTTGGGGAACAAATCCTTGCTCAGCCATGCCAGTTTCCACCCTGCCATGCTCAATTTCCTACACACAGGAATAAAGAGCTCTTGTGCTCTAAGAAAAGTGTCTTTGCAAAGAATTGCCAGCTCTAATCAGCTCCTCTGTCCTTAAGGAGTTTCCCAGGCGATGTCATCCACTAACCCTTTAATCATCTGGAAGTTCACTCTTCCACATTTTAGGGTCTGGAGCTTCTCTTTGTCACCTCCTTGGGATCCTGAACTCAGCCAGGGTGTGCCTGCTACAGCTCCGGCTGCTTCCAACCAAAACCTCTTTAATGAGTTCCTCCACACCGGTGAGCACCAGGCCCAGGAACCTTTCACCTCTGGCTGGCTTGGCTGATACCTGCACCAGGAAATTGTTCTATATCTACTGCAGGAGTCTCCTGGGCTGCTCACTGCCAGCTTTGCTGCTTTCACAGTTGACATCTGGGTCACTGAAATATGCTTCCCTCTACCATCATTAGCAGCTGAGAGTCTGTGGACAATTAGCTTTTGGATAGCACAAGCAGAAATACATGCAGGAACTTTAGCACTGACGGGATGAAACTAATGCAGAATAACTGTGAAAGACCAAGAAAGCCCCCAAGTTACTTTCCAGATGTATCACTTCAGGATGCCACCTTGCTTCATCAGCCTAACTAGTTCCTGGGCATTTACTAATATTCCATCAGCCTGAGCATGAAATGCTGCAAAGGACTTCTCAGCAAGCACAAGTATGCTGCACCCATCAGCTTAAGCCCTACACAAATTGCTATCATCCAATACAATTACCTACCATGACCACGACCTGAAACTTGACAATGGCTTCAGGTCTTCTGGAAATTGCTAGCTCCTTTTCCACTGGCCTCTTCTACTTCCAGGATCCCACTAAAATAGATTCCCCCTAACACACATGCAGCCACTCATTATATGGTTCAATAGGCTTTAGAAAGGTGACCAGATACTATACTGGGGAGAATGATATAAAGCTTCTCCAGAAGAAAACACATAACACATATAATTTCTTACAGAACCAGCAAAGCAATTCCTGCAAGTGCATGCTGTCTTCTGAAACAGTTCATGGTACCAGGTCCCAGAGATAAGACAGACAAGACACTGGTTTGAATGCACATTAAACACAATCTTTGCTTTTGATTGCTCTGTTTTGCTGTTCTTTAATACCTAGAGTTAGATGTCAAGTCCTATGATTACAATTTAGTTTTAGAATAGTTATTAGTATGTTACCTTGCACTGGAATAATAAGGGTTTCCTTCCTCCTCGAACCTCCTGATGATTGGCTCCTTCAAAGCAGCTTCATCTGCCTCAGACAACTAAAAAACCAGATAAAATATTCTTTAATATTTTCTTCTCTAAAGACAGCAGCACTTTATATGCAGCATCAACCTGAAGAAAATGCCCAAAATTATCCCCCCAAAGTTTTTTACTCTTTTATCACACAATTGTCAATTTTGCATGTTTGACAATAAAATGAAAATAGCACTTTTCAAAACAAGTGGATGAAAAAAGGAGAATATGCTTAACTGAGTGCAGGAGTAATAGGTGACTAGCACTTGAAAAGTTACTGAAGCTACTGTACTGAAAAAAAATTGGGTTGCCTTCGGCAAGATTTTTTAATAAAGTAAATCTATGCTATTCTAACACTGGGTTTCTCTATGATCCAGATTGGTCACAGTAATTCAGAAAACTTTCAAGTTTCTAACACATTTGACTGACATTTAGCTACTAATAATTATTTTTCTTTAACTTCTTTCTGGGTATCATGGATTTGGGAAATTAAGACAGACAGAGATGAGGGTGAGTATATTCTACCCACAGAAAGAACAAGTCAAGTGTTGAAAAGGAGTAATGTTGAGATAATATGTTCATCCTGCTTCACTATTCTGATTAACTATTCATGATAAATACAAACAATTTTAAGACAACACAATAAAACCACTTCTTATGGGATCAAGGCTGTAGTATAACCATGAACCTTGTAATTAAAAAAACCTAACTCAGTGGTAAAGAGTGTGCAGTGAAACTATAAAATATTACTATAATATTTAATAAAATGTTTATTGCATAAACAATATGCCTCTAATTTTCAATTAAAAAGTTGAAATGAGCAAAAACTTTTCCAAACCTCTCCAGACTTCTGCTGTTACAAGCTTCATAATTCTTAATCACTGAATCATTCAAAGACCAATTTGCTCTAAAACTGCCACCTTCATAATAATAGAAAAGACACTTTATCCTGACATATTCCTCTTCATACTCCCAAACCAAGGAGGGTTCCTGGTTGCTCATCTCGGGTAGAACTAATAACTTGGTGCACAAAGTACAAAAATACGATGGTACATGAAATACTCCTCTTTTTAGGCAAAGGTAAGAGGTGTTATGAATGATCTCCACATTCCAAAGAAGTAAGCAACAACATTTCACAAATGCTTCATGCTTGTCAGTGCACTAGGCGGCATTGGGATAGTCCACTGGTGTCTCACTCTCTTGCAACCCCTTCCTAGCTCACAAAGTGACCAACTCCACTGAAAGAGTAAATGATAATGACTTTACCAGAGAAGAAAGAATAAAGATGTACCTGTTTTCCCTCCCTTGCTTTTTGGTCCTTAGCTATTGTAGCTAGAACAGTTGCAGCTTGTTCCCCTCCCATCACCGATATGCGAGCATTTGGCCACATATATAGAAATCTTGGACTGAAAAAATACATATTAAACATTAAGGTAAGACATTATCATATTTCATAATGAAGAACTAATTCTCCCTCAACTAATAATTCATTTTTATGCATGATAGTATTACGATATATTGTTTTTTAAAAAAGGTACATTAACATACTCCAATGTTTGCAGCATTATGTTTGAAAACGTAAAAATTCTGTTCATTTCCAATATTCAAACACTTCAAAAAAATTTTTCTCTTTCTTGAGTCTCTTCAGCTCACACCCCCAAGCCACTGGAATTTTTCTCCTAAACATCCCAAATAACCTCAATAGTATCAGGAACCTTGAAAAATGAAATTAAAAAGATCACATAAGCCATGTCCAAAGGGTCGACAAAAAAATCTTTAGGGGTTCTGCAAACCTTACTCATAAAAACAGGCTCATTGAAATGAATAAGGAGTTTTTACACATGCTGATATACCCTTGCTATGAATGCAGAATAAAGGACCAGCCTATACTGCCCCATTATTGTTTAGGACTTTACAATTTTTCCACCAAGAACCAAAATGGGAGAAAAGGATGTGAACAGGTTTACATGTTAGAAGGTTTCCTCTGTCACCTAAATCAACGTGAATCATGAGCCTTAGCAGTCTCTAAAAATTTCAGGCTATTATTTACTTATGAACATATTCACTGGGAACTGTTTTATTTTCCAAACAGCAGAACTTCTTGAAGAGTTCAGATGTTTTTTCAGAATGGTACTTCAAGGTTATGCTCTCTTAAATTATTTCTATCTGCTGCCATAATTTGAAGCAACACTTACCTATATGCTCTTCCACACATCCCATAGTTTCCAGCTCCATAAGAGCCACCGATTATGACGGTTATTTTAGGTACATTGGCACAAGCTACAGCAGTTACCATCTTGGCACCATCTTTTGCTATCCCTCCAGCCTCATATTCTCTGCCAACCATGAAACCTAAAGAAATACAACACAAACAAAAGGCTCACCAGCTTTATATTATAATACTGTGCCATATCTCATACTATGTGCTTCACAGCACATGCAGAAAGATTTGAAGAGCAAATCATAAGGCAAGGCTTTCACCAGCTGCGGACAGGCTGATTTCCAAACAGGCTGGAGATGTAGGTACTACAAAGCACACAAGAAGCTGTCTAGAACACAGCCTCAACAATTATCAGCGAAGTCTACAATAAAGTGAAACCTCAAAAAATTGATCTTACTCACCTGTAATATTCTGCAAAAACACAATGGGAATATTTCTCTGGCAACACAACTGGATAAAATGTGTACCCTGTGGAGAGGAAAAAAGAAAAGACTAAGCCATCAAAAACTGGCCTAGTGAGGCTACCACTACCAGCATTCTGAAGCCTGTGTTAAATTCTTCCACTGAAGTCCACCAGAGTATTTCCATCACAAAGTGCTACACTACTTCTCCTTCACCCAAAGTTAACTGCAAAACATGAATTCACTGTAGCAGAAGTAAGAGATCTCCAAAAATGTGTGAGCCCATGGGTAAAGCAGAAATAAAATCCTTAAAAAGCATTACTAACGCTGAAAAGCCCAACTGCTGTGACTCAGCAAATGTGCAGTTAAACCATGGACAGTGTCAGTGTGGCATCTGACACCAAGTTTGGTAAGACTGTCAGAGAAACCAAGACAGTCAGTCAGAAAAACATATCTCCCCATTTTCTGTACAAAAGACTGTACTCTACGACTGGGAAAGGACCATATACATTATTTACTCATGGCCCTGACAATTGCTGTAACATTTTCTCCTTTCCCTGAGAGCAGATGCCCTCTCCCTATTTCCTATCAAAGTTACAAATAGTAGATTCCAAGCCTCTGTTTCAACTAAACTAAATTAATGAAGTTCCTCAGCTTATTTATACACTTGCTGGTAAACAAAACAAAACAAGGTTATGTAGCATAACAACTGAGAAAACATCTAACCTCTTCACCATATAAAAGCTGCAAAGGTTATATAAAGAAAAAAGAGACAAAAATAATTAAGTATAATCTTCTTCAGAGAAATATGTGAATAGCTTAGTGATGATCATAGGAAAAATGTGCAACAACTCATTACAAAAATGTAAGGGAAAAAAAAAGGAATATTGCTAAATTATGTTGCTTATAGAACCAACATCATGGACCAAGGTTTCTCTAGAAGTGAATTTCCTTTTACAGTACTGATATGCCAGTAAAAGTCAGAAAATGAAGATTTCCTACATTTTTTTACATTGTCAGGAAAAAAAATTGTAGCACTAAATTGTTAGAAAAATACTGAAAGTATTAGAAATACTGCAACAGTTATTTTCTACCTGGAAATACCTGTTAAAACAAATGTCAGATGAAAAAAATGTCATTTACTGCAGTAAATACTTCTAAGCTGGAAGTATTCCTTCAGCACATGAAACTCAACTTTGTGTATTATTTTATAAGAGCAATAAATGCAGTAAAATTATGTCCTTTCTCCACCTCTCTCATCAATGCTTCTTTTTTCTGTATATTCTCAATACCAATTTCCTCACCATTAGTTCAAGAAACCTGTTAGAAAAAAACTAGCATATATAATTGCTATTACAAAAAATTCAACAGACAGTTGTTTCTTGGAAAAAGAAAGAACTTAAAGCAAGTAACACAGACCAAGGTAAATACTCTGCAATACCCAGATACTCTTTATCACCATCGTTCCCTGAAGTGCAAACTGTAAAGCATTGTTAAAGTGCAATAAAAGCACAATATTCCTGCAGAGACGGTCTTTCATTCACAAAACAGGTACTTGAGCTCAAAGATTTTGAGAGACTGCACAGGTATTCACTCATTATTCTAAGCCAGGAGATGCTGAAGCAAAGTATGAAAATTAAAACTCTGGTAAACCAATTAACTGAGTACTGGAATCCAGGTTTTAGATTTTCCAGTTATTACAAAAATAATGATGTGATTTGCTGTAGTACTCCATGGTTAAGAGGTTAGGAATGCACAGCAGGCTATTTGATGTAATCAGGATGGACTTGTCATGTAACAGATGTAAGTTTCAGGATACACTATTTCAACTATGCTGTATTGACTCGAATCCAAAACTGTTCTGCTGTTGGCCTATCTTCTTCAAATCAGAAAAATCTACCAAACTCCATTTCTAAAATATGGTCAATTTTTTTACAGCTTATTAACAGCTTATACCTGTTTCACATTTACATGAAAAATGTTGAGCCAGTTCTCTTTCCTTATTTTAAAAAGTTCCTCATTTCAAGAGCAAGTTGATCTCCGGTTTTGTTTCTCAATGGCAAAAGAGCTAATAATATATCTATTTACCTTTTTTGCTGACTCTGAGAAAAGAACTCCATTGTTTCCAATGATTCCTACTGGATAACCAAAAATTCTTGCAAATCCTAAAGGAGAAAGATTAATTTGTAAATTTCCAAATGTATTTATTTTTCCATAGCATATAAAGGTAAGACTTTCTCCTGGTAACATTCTTCTGAAGATAAATGTCATTAAAAATACCAGTGGGTGAGCTAGAATAAATCCAACTATAAAGCCAGTGGGAACATAGGCCGAATAACTATATTTTTACTTACCTGTAACTAAAGTATCCCCATACAAGGCTTTGAATTCATCAAATCTACTTCCATCTACAATTCTAGCAATGACCTCAAAAAAAAATGGAGAAAGAACATTAAATTCTTAATCGTTCGGGGTTTTAAATTTGTTTAGAAAGACAGACATGATAAAATATAACTTAAAACCTTTCCATTTATAGAAAATCAAGTAGCCCACCTTATAAACAGTTCAGATGGCAGGCAAAGCCTATGCAGTTTTTTAAGTGTCATTCATCTACATGTTTGTAAAAAAATGGGATTTCAATATTAAGAACGTTCTAATCAAATAGTTAAATTACACAGGAACAATGTTTTCCTGATTAGTTGAATTTCAAAGGAAAACCTCTGCTTATATTAAACATTAATCAATAGCCTCTCATTTGTAAATAAAAACACATACACACTCATGAGTCACTTTCTTAGAGATATGATTATTTTTAAGCTTGATTGAGTTTGTGACATACAAAAATAATGAAGATCTGATTTGAGGTTTCTCTGTGATGCAAAGGAGCCATTTTTTATAAATACAGATCCACTGCTAGCAAGACATTTGCCAGAAGATATTTATTTCAACTTTAAAAGAACATAAATTCGAACTATTCCAACTTTTGAGAGTGAAGTATGAAACTCAGTGAAATTGTTTCCCTCTCTTTTTCCCCTTAATGCAAAGCAAATTTTAGTAATTTCTGCCAAATATGTTAAGACAGGTACATATTAAGAGTCTTCCAAAATACATACTTGGTTAGTAGTGAAAAAGGTTCTGAATGTGAAATTTATGCAAAATATGAGAAAGCATGTTGGCTCAGATGAAGGTTCCAAGGCAGATAATTACACTGCAGATAACAGAACTGCAGTAGAGTACAATAGTCTTTGCATGCAGCTGGGAGAACGCTCAATTGTTTGGTGTGCTTATACTCCATAAATATTTAAACAATTCATCTTTCACAGAATTGACAGAAAAAGAAAGCCATCATATCCCTGGGCAAGTCTATAGAATGCTATGCCAATGAGGAGCTCCCATTTCTGTCAACTGTTTCGGAATGTTACCATCCTTGCTCATCCTTCTTAAAAGTACAACCAAAAAGTATTACACTTTCAACAAATCACTGCTATTGCAGTGGATCTGCTGGACAAAAATATAAAGAAAATAAGTACTCAAATCAGGTATCATCGATTATAACAACATAGTGATTTCCTGCAAGAAAATGGGTGCATGTACGTACGGGCATATGGATCTTGCATTAATACTCATACCTCTTTGACATCAAAATTTCTTTTTAGCTGGTCACCAACTATCCCATATATTTCATCAGCTGGAAATAAAGGTTCTTCTGACGGTTCTATAGTCACCTATAGAAATTTAACAAAACAATTTACACAACAAAGGAACGATCAGTTCACATTATGACTTAAAAATTCAAACAACAATTAACTCATCAACTTCTTTGAGCACAGACTTCTCTTCACCAACCACATCAAAATGCCTGTACTGGCTTGTCATTTTGCATAAAGATCAAGTTTCCTGAACTGAAGGCTGATAACAGTTTCTCACTAACGGTTACCTTTTTCCTACTCCTGCATATATCTCCACATGTGCTCCACTTCTTCCATGTTATAAAAAAAATTAGGCATGTCCTCCTATTTGCTTACTTCCCCCCATTCCCTCTAAGGCAGGCAGCATTCTGAAAAACTGGTGAAGATTTTTGTCAGACAACTGAATACAACATCTTGCCTTCCTAGAGCTTCTATTCACCCTCTCTTATCTCCTACTAAAATAAAATAAGGCAATTCCACCCCCACATGCAATCCAATTCATTTACTACTAGGAATTCTTAAATCAATACAATTCATTGACAAGATTTAGGATTTAACTTCTCATTAATAATCCCAGAAAATGTCTATTCAAAAAGATGCTTTAGCAGGTATCTAATTTTAAGTCCATGGAAATGATCATGTGGGTTTAAAATTAAATTAAGTATCTTGCAAGACTGGATTAATCTAAAAGTGCAATTCTATGACTCTGAAACACTCTTCTAGTTGCTTCACTCTTGCACTTAATCCCAGTAGTTGCATTGGGAATAATACAGCAGGAATGTAATTGCAGAACTGACACATCACAGAAATCTTTAAGGACAAGAACCACACCTTCCATTTTCAAATATCTAATGTCATAGACAAAAATATGTGTTCTACAAAACAAATGTTATTTCAATCAGGCTAAGAAAAGCATTCCTAATTTCAACAATGCAGTGCTTTCAGACTCTATACACTTACATCTACTTTCTTCTGGAGATTCAAACTTCTTACAACTTTCCTTGCCAGATGAAGTGCATGATTGTCATCCAAAGCATAATGATCTGTTACACCAGATTTTCTGTTTACAAACAACAATAGCAAGATGAATACTTAGGGGGAAAAAAAAGGTAAATGGGGCAATGAAAACTTGAAATTTTAACATTTCTAAGACATTGAAGATATAGATGCAACAATTCAGTTCTCTGTGTTTTATGAAATTACTTTAAAAATAAAATCCATGCCTGATCTTTTCTTCAAAATAGTACATCCAAGTTATCAGACATGAAATAAAATAGCAACTGCAGGAAATAAAAAATCCAAATGACAATATAAAATACAACAAGTATTGTTCATATGCAGCAAAAATTAATTTCAATTATAAAGAAAAACATGTTTACAAAAATGGCATGAACAACCCTTCAAAATAATTTTTTACTCACTTCAAATTGAAGTAACAAATAAGCATTTATTATACAGCAATACATATCTTACTGTGCAGTAATACCTAATTTTGTTTACTAGTAATTGCAGAACTTGAAAGTGCACATATTTTTTGGGCTTGAAAAGAAGTATATTTTTTACAGAAAGCACAAGCTATTTTGATCTTGCTTGTAGTGAATTCTATGTGGCAGTAAGAAAGATACAATCTCCAAAATGCATTATCTTTCTCAATACATATTATTCTGTTAACACTCCAAATTAAAGTCCTCCATATTATGCATGATGCTGCAGTAGACTAGACATGAGTATTTTAAAGCAGTAAATGAAGGAAACAATTCTAACAAGAGTAACACAATGTAACTGTGATATTCTGAAAACAAAATGATCAGTCAGCACCAGATAAAAACAGAGAAATAATTTTCAAAAGGTAAACACAGCTTAAGAAAGATCTAAAACCAAAATAAAATAAAAGAAGGCAAGGGAAGGGGAAGGGGAAGGGGAAGTCTAAAATATCGAAGAAATTAACTCTGGGAAAATTTTTCTTTCAACCTGCAGTGAAGATCTGCCCCTCCAAGATCCTCTGCTGATACCTGTTCACCTGTTGCTGCTTTAACCTAACACAAGAAAAGGAAAATGAGTTTCACAGTTGACACTTGTCTTGCAGTAATATTTATACTATCTTAGGTACAGTAGTAACAGATCTTTGCAAAATGTTTCTTCATTAATCATATTTCCCTATTTACTCTCCATCAGAGCATCAAATGTGACAACCTACTTTACAAGAATCTTGTAAAAGTTACTGTTTTTCTTTGTCTTTGCATGCTTATTCTAGCGTTAATATGTAGTTGTTGACAAAGATACTCTCCCTAATGTTCTATTTACTGCTGTGTCCATCATTAGTGTGCATATACTTACACATCCTTCAGATTCATAAACATGGTTCTTCACAAAAATTTTCTCAGCACTTAATATGAAATTTTAAATGGGATATTTCCATGCGCTGTTTCAAGCAAACAATACCCCAGCTGAAATTTAGCGCTTTTCAATTTTGCTTTCTCTACCTATATGCTTCTCTGAATTTTAACTCACTCATTTAAATATTAACCATAGAACAACCATTTGCAGTTTTTATTTTCTGAACCTTCCAGTAAATACACAATAATCCAGTAATAATAATTTTCTTTAAAAGAGTATATCAGTGGCATGCAACTGTTTGGATCAAGTATGATGTCTCCATAGAAATACCTGGACTGCACAATCCAAAGCCTAGATATGTGTAATCTTAGACTTGAAAGGATAATTTAGGAGTGAATGGTCTCCTTCTCAGAACAAAGCAGTATCATTTACTACTGGGGTTAAAAAAAAAACCAGAAGACTTCTTGAGGCATTTTCACTCTGCAGTAAGTGCTTTGAAAAGGATTCCTTGAAAGCTGGAGAAACCATTATTCATCACCCACGGAGAGCACAGAGGTAGACTACAAGCAAGGGAAGGGAAAACTATCATCATTTCCAAAACAGATTTCAGTTTCCAAGTTTCATGTCTAAAAATGAAGCACACTAATTATATACAATATCTATACAATTATATATATTCTCACACACACAATTCCAAACTGTCAAGGTCGCAAATTTCAGTGTAGATATTTCTTCAACAGGAGGATTTTTGCTTTGAAATTTGAATTACCCACGGATTACGAAGGTGTGCCATACTAATTAATGGAAAGTTGTTGTCTGAGACATGATTAACTGGAGTCTTCAATAAACAGTGAACATAAGAAGACACTTTTAACTTTTTTTCAAGAGAAGCAAATAACATTTCTTCACTTGGAAGGGTTATGCAGCACTGGAACAGGCTGTCCAGGACAGTGATTGAGTCACCACCCCTGATGGTATTTAAATGCCAACAGATGTGGCATTTAAGGGGCACAGTTTAACAGTGCATTTGGCAGTGTGAGGTTACCGGGCAGACTCAATAATCTCTAGGATGTATTATAATAGAAGTGATTCTACCATTTGATTATATGATTTTATTCTATGATTCTATGAAGTAATTACACACGTCACTTTATGCAATGAGTAATAACATACTGTTAACTACTGCAGAACTTGGCACAAAGCTGAATAGCACAATGATTTCCATTAGCATGGAAATTCAGAGACTAATTTTAAAATATTGTACAAAAAAAACATTTTTATTTTTCCAGAGGGAAGTTTTCCTTCTCCAAATCATAGCATCAGAGCTGTGGATTCTGTCTGCCACCATGTGAGATTGCTAAGTTGAACTCCTCTGCTCAAAGCAGAGTCAACCAGAAAAGGTTGCTAATGACCACATAATGACCATGAGTTTTAAATAGCTCAAGATGGAGACTCCACAAACTCTCTGGACAACTTGGTTTGGCATGACCATCCTTGCAGCAAGGAAGTGTTTTCTTATGCCTGAACAGAATTTCTTGTATTTCAGTTTGTGCCTGGCAGCCTCTTATCTATCATGGGGTACCAATGAGAAGCCTGGCTCTACTATCTTTACTTTCCCTTGCAAGGTCTGGATAGATTTGCTCTAAGACATGTTTCCACCAAACTGAAAAGCCTCATCTCTCTCAGACCCTCCTAATTTTACAGATGCTCCCTTCATCAGCTTCATGGAATTTCACTGGCTCATACAGGCTTATTCTGGAGCACTCAGAGCTGGACCCTGCAGCCCAAATGTGTCTTATTCTGTCAGAGCAGGTGAGAATGAGTATTTGCTCCATCACCTTTCCAGATACAGTAGTGGAGCAGAGCATTCTATAAACGGTAGTTTTAAATAACAGTTAAAGTTACTTAAAGTTAGTGGCTGAATTTACCTTAAAGTTCATTAAATTCTAACAGACAAGTAAGAGCCTCAACAAGATATGTGGGCATTTTCAAAGAAACACCTGCTCAAGCTACTTCAGCTAGAAATTATTAAAAGAAATAAACTTAAATTTCAGCCATAATACCCATCTTCCACAACAGATGAGGCTGATATGTAGAAAAGTATCCAGTAATAATACATGAATTTGAAAAACTTATTCTCTTTTTTTACTAGACTTTTTTTCATCTCTGAGAACAGAAAGTAGCAAATTTTCCCTCAGGAAGGAAGAATCTGAAGCTTCTGGAACAGGAGCCTATACATCTACATGACATCCTGAACTACCAAGCAGTACTGTCAAAGATGAGGATACAAATACTCCACCTGAAGAAATGCAGAACTGCCCTAAACATTACTGCTACTGAGACACTTGTCCTCTTCTATCGAGATTTGTCTGTTTTTGAAGTCATTACTCCTCACCATTCCAAAAAAGGAAGCCAAGAAAACTTCCATTTTAGATGGCAGACTGTACCTGCCAATTCACATTTTATTAATCACACACATCTCAAGACCAATTATATGTAACATCAGGGACTTTTCTTTTTTCTCTTCCTCAGGATGTTTTGTTTTTTCTTTTTTCTCTTCCTCAGGATGTTTTGTTTTAGGCAGGTAAGCAATAAAATTCAATCCAATTTTGTTCATATAGGAAAGATGTTTTGGGGAACAGAGCTTACACAATAATGGCTACAATATCTGCTACAGCACGGAATGGCAGTTTCTGTGGGAGTCTGAAGTAGTTTTGATGCTCAGAAGGCACGTAGAATATTTTCAGTGAGAATATGAAAAGCTCCACAGAACAGAAAGGCTGACAGGTAGAGATAATAAAGTTTGATCTATACACACAAAGATAAGGATCATTACATCTTCAGGTTGCTAAGAAACAAATTAAATTGGAGGATAGTTGTGAAATCTTCCTCTGAAAATGGGGAAAGATTTTAAAACTTTCTAACTTCACAACATCCTTGCAGTCACTGACTTGCCTAGTCAAGTCCTCCCCTTGAGGCCTGACTCGGGTCACCCTTTTCCAGATGTCTATCCTAGCAAAAGTCCCATGTGCTACATCTCAGTGACACACATGTGTGATCTAAATTGCCTTGCGATGTTAAATGATTACCGTTCCCAGAGAACAAGAGTTTGGTTCTCTTTTTTCATCTTCCAAGCCAGCTTTCTGGGTCATACTGGGTGTTAGATGTCTTACTGAAAACCTTTTGAAAAGGTTTGTACTTGGAGAGCTCACGTGCTCCTGCAACCAGGGTCATTATTCTTAATTATAGTAACGAATCGATAATCACTTCGATGTACAAAGTTCATGTCTTTCATCACCCTAGTTTTCTTATCTCAAAGGAAAGATGTACAACTTACACTAACATTGTTTACTCAACTAATATTGTTCTCAAATAGTATCTTTGTTCATGTTTATGTCCCTTTTCAACAAGAAACTCCAAATATTTAAATTACAGTGATAAATTTTCAGAGAATTACTTAATTTAGAGAAGGATTTGTCTTTGTTTACCTACAAACAAGCTGAAAAACACTAATACAAGATGAAACAGAATGAACAGAAACCTAGGTAGGACATTTGAAACAATTACTGTCAACGAATTTCTGACAACCAAATCCTAATGAGCAATAAATAAATTAGCATTACATTATGTAGCTGCTATTCATTACTTCATCTGCTTTTCCTGATTACTTTGTTCTTCTTATCAGCTTGGAAAGCCTCCACCAAAATAATAAATTACTTAAAACTAAATGCCTTGTTTTATTAAGGTAGACAACAAAGTGTCCTTGTACTTTCAGGTGTGTGTCCCATGCCCCTGCTTTCCATATGCCAGTTAAATTCTGAATGAATTTAAGATGTACAAATGTAAGACTTCTTTCGTCTTTTTCTTCCTTTTTTTTTTCTTCTTTTTTTTTTTTTGACTGCACAAGAATTTGAAAGCCATCTGTACACTGAACTTTGAAAGAGGTATAAAATGCCAAATCCACTTCTATCAACAAGATGATGCAATGGGGAAAAGTTCACTCTAAAGGAAAAGAATGCAATACAAAAATATGCTCTGGAAATGAGAGAAAAGCTACACAAGTAAACAGTAAATCACAGTAAAGGATGAGTCCTTCATACTTTTAATGAGAGTAACACAATCATGCGTTAGGAACTAGTCAACAGATAAATCTGTCAGTGGCTTTTCCCCCATAGTTTAATAGTATATGCCACATTTTCTCAGTATTTTAAGTGTTGAAGGAAGAGACTTTGTTTCCTCTGTTACTAGAGGAATCAATGGAGCAGTAGCTTCATTAACAATGCTGTTGCAAAGCAATTTCTCCATTTCAGCATGCTCAAGTTTGAAGGACTCTCGAGAGACATTTGATTTACATTTGGCTTTGTCACAGGAATCACACCTTGAAGTTCCCAAAAGACTGTAACCAAAACAGAACCATCGTGCTGTCTCAGAGTAGTTTGCACAATAAATTTGACAAATATTTGACTATTTCAAAAAAGCAAGTTTATCCAGCCATGTTTCATCAAGACTTGCATAGCTGTGATGAATGATGCTCTGTTAGTTCTAGCACTAACATTTATTACAAAAAATCAATTTTTTTCTCATAAAGCTTGTGTTAAGTAGAATAATGTTTGTCAGCAAGACTGACATCATTGTATTATTATTTGTATTGATATGGACCTGAGCCTACACTAGGACATACAGTTATTTCTAAAATAATAAACCACATTCAGGCATTCCTTTTGTTGTGCCAAGCTACTGTAATTTTAAAGCTCTCTTATACTGCAGTACTTGACAGTACTTCCACTATGAGTTCCACAATAAAGCTAGGTTTAATTCACAGGAATTCTTCGGGTCAGTTTCCTTAGAAACAATTTCCTTACAAAGAAAGAAAAGAAAGAAAAGAAAGAAAAGAAAGAAAAGAAAGAAAAGAAAGAAAAGAAAGAAAAGAAAGAAAAGAAAGAAAAGAAAGAAAAGAAAGAAAAGAAAGAAAAGAAAGAAAAGAAAGAAAAGAAAGAAAAGAAAGAAAAGAAAGAAAAGAAAGAAAAGAAAGAAAAGAAAGAAAAGAAAGAAAGATAACTAGGACAAACTCCATCATAATCGTGTCTCCTTTGTTAATAAACTGACACAAAAATACAGCAGGTCAGTCCTGCTTGTTCTTTTGTCTTTGATCTTGACTTTGAGATACAATACACATGGTTGTCATTTTTTCAAATGTCACATCAAACCTAGAGAGTATGTAACTGAATATAGAAACAATTTTTATCATTTAAAATGCACACAGCAATCTAAAAGCAGTACTATAAAAACACCTCGACACAATCTGATTTATATATATACACCTCCAATGAACAGAAGAGATTTGATTTAGGAGAGAAACACTGAGATATACCTAAAAATACAAACTAATCTACAGAATATCTAGAAATATCTCACCAAGAAATATCTCAATTGTTTAAGGTGTACAATTATCACAGAATGATTTGGGGGGAGGGGGAGGAGAGGGGCCATGTCACCAGAAACTTCTGTATCCTTACCAGTGGTGGCCCTCCCAGGAATATGGTTCCCTGTTTGCCAACAATAATACTTTCATCAGCCATTGCAGGCACATATGCTCCTCCTGCTGTACAGGATCCCATGACTACTGCTATCTATGGGGAAAACGAAAAGCACAGTCAATGAGCTGTCCAACCCTTAAAAATAGCAAAGCCACAAGATATTACATGTTTTAATACAGGTCACTGGACAGCACTGCAAGATTATTTTTGCCTAATAGAGTAAGCTTTTTATGTTTTAGCATTTCTTTAAAAAATACAGAATCTTCCATTTTCAACAGTCTTTTGAACTATGATTCTCAGACCACCCTGCTGGAAAATTTGTATATGAAGTACTATGACCTACAAATGTGGTATGTTTGAAGGGACACACACTCTACCATGGAATTTGGTTTTACTAATGAACAGTAAAGGTTAAAACCTAGAGGTTTCCCCTGGTATTTACACTTAAGTCAGGCCTTCAGTTACTGCTTATAGGCATAATTGCACCATTAACATCCTTTGAAGGAAATTTTTCCCATCTCCTAGTATGCTACTTCAGGTCTTCAGTGGATTAACTTCTACTAATTAACTCTGCCCTTTTGAGACGTGTTGAGCATCTCATTATAGACTTCAACATGAATAATCTCTGCTTCATCCTTTTGCCTAATTTTGAGATGAACACCTACCCAGTGAACATTTTCTACCAGTAATATCTTGGTGATACTTTTACAAAACTGACTTGATCTCAGATATGATGAATACTGTAATTGTAGACAATCAGGGAAGCGAAGTTTCTCAATTTCTCCTTCACAGGAGCATCATCAAAGACCCTTTCAAGACACTTGCAGAGCAGAAGAAAAGGAATACTCACATGAAAAAGGCAAACACTTTATTTTCCAACCACACATACACATACACAAAACCCCTAAAAAACCCTGGAAAACAATGTTATTTTATGTTAAGTTCGTTTCAAGGTGTTCCTAAGGTGACATCAATTAGTGTTCTCTGTTACACAATAATTTAGAAGAAGAAAACAGCACATAGAAAAATAAAACTTCCAAATCAAATTTTGAATTTCTAAAGCAGGACTACATGAACTATGTCAATCTGCTATCATCAAATCAAACAGCCTTCCCAGGAAACAGTTTTCAGGATCTTAAACTATATTCAGAGTCACATGGTTAATCTGTAGTATTTCTCTTGTGCATTTAATAAATAACTCCTGACAACTTAAAAAATAACAAGCCTCTAGAAAACAGAGAAACTTGGGGTAAATAAGTTTATTTCATTCCCCCCCCCCGTATTTGTGGCTTTTTCCTATTCTTAATTTCACCATGCTCATACTGAAAAAACGTGCCTGAATTTAAACTTTAACTCAGGTGTTAATTTTTACCAACATAAAAACTGGAATATGTATCTACTGGAAAAAATAAAATCTACTTGTCAAATTCCCAAATAATGCCCTACATCCTGACTTAATTTTCTAAATTACTGCAAAGAAATTCTGGATGTGTTCAATAAAAATCAAAAGTCCTGAGTGCACATACACTATTTCATATCCACTGATCCACCCCCCATCGTATCCATGCAGCATATGAGTGTGAGAGGGCTCAGGAAGCAGCTAATGAGGAGCTAATCACAGCTTTCTGATTCACACCCATACAGACAATAACATAACTTAAGCTGTAGTGGGTGAATAATAAATTAGTCACTGGTAAAGGTGGAGGGGGAAATTAAAAGCCCTATCAGCAACTAGAAAATAAAAAAGGGGGGAAAAAGCAAGCACTTTAAGGGCCAAGTTGAGAAGAACTGATGAACAGACCTTCAAACAGGCCACAGCATAGAACATCAGGCAGCAAAGTAACAATATCCAGACTTTCATGCCAGAAGAATTGACCAGAGTGGACATCAGAGAGCCCATAATTTCCTAATCCCATTTTCTAAAGAAACACACTCTCAGACAGGGAAGATGGTTCTAGATACCACAGTCTGTTAGAACAGAACCAATAAGAGATTTAAAAATGTTAACAGTGCCTCTTTGAAGTAAAACAAAGCATAGATACATTTCCCAAACAAAATGCACCTTTATTACATCCTTTAAATAAAGGAAGTCCTTCAGTAAAACATTTTTTCCAGTCTTCCATAAATATTTAAAGAAAGATAAACATTCATCAGTGTCATACTTGGAAAATTTAACTTTTATTAGTGTCATAACAAACAGAAATGTGTTCTATTAAAAGAAAAATCTTTCTTATACTTAGTTTTTATTGTATATGAATACAATTACTCCTAGTACAACACCATATGGTAATTGAAAGAAAAACAAATTCAACTTTTTTATGCAACGTCACAAATATGTTAAATACATTTCAAGACATGCTGGAAACAGGAGCATGACTGTAGAGTCAGGCATTTCTAGAGAGATCCTGCCCAACATCAGTAATTTCAGCCTTGCAAGCTAGGTATACATGTTTATCTATGACATAACATTTAAAAATCATTATTCCCACAGCAGATCATGACTGAAGCCTCTAGTAAAAAGAGGTTTTCCAAAACTTCTCCAAAAAGGATGATTCAGCAAAACATCAGTCCTTTGACACTTGCTGTTCCACAAAAACACTAGGACTAACCTAGTCCTATCAGGGAGTCTTCTATGATGACCAGTTTACAAACTGTCTTTTTCTCCTATGTATTTTTGTTCTAATTAAACACTGCTTTTCTCTGGAGACCTACCTAACCACTGCAATTGGTCCACTTCTACTGTTGGAAAGAACTGCAGAAGGTAAATTATGTCATTCTTCCTAAAGACATTTAGTGTGTTGTTGGAATCTTCAGCCTTGGATTTTTATGGAGGCAATGGATTTCAGGATTCTTTAGAAGAGTTGAAGAGATGGTTGAAGATTTGAACTCTGACTTGATTCCAAAGTGTGCCACAAAGGTATCAAGGTAACACAGGCAGTTTCCTCAAAAATCCTGTAAAGCCAGTATCTGTCATGTAAGCAGTCAGACTGAATACTGTATCCTTGACTTCATCCTCAAAGTATTGGCTTCTACCAATACAATAGGTATTCCTTCCCTCACAGAAGTACCCTGCCCAAGGCCCCACTGGAGTCTGTTGTGTGAGTGACTGGAATCATGTCCCCCCAGGCTCCAGAGCAGGAGAATCCAGTGAGGATGGTCTCTCAAGGGTTTTGTTCCTTGTGAAAAAGAACACTGGATAGTGGTATTATGGTGGGATTTGTGCCATAGTACTGCCACGGGCTCTGGATGTGTGACAGCCCAGAATAACTGCTATGACATATAACTTGGGAGAACCTCAGGGCACATTGCAGGCACTCACAAATTAAACCATATCCCAGCCCTTTGCCAGGATAATGACCAGCTTTTTTCAGACTTTCGAAGTGTGGTAGAGGACGTATTTTTCTGGAAAATAAACATTGTCATCACAAGTTCCACAGTATGTGTGACCTGTTTCTCACCCAGAATGGATTTTGCTGTTCTCACTGTATAGAAAACAGAGGTTGAATAATTTTTTTATGTTCTGCATTTCTCAGCTCTTATTGTAATTAGCCGTAATTAATCTGTCAGGATTGTACATATCACAGGCCTAAAAGAGAACCTGTATTTATGATTATAACTTCTTTTTGCTCTGACCACTTGCAGATGCCCGTAAAGAATGCAGGTTTCAAACAATGCCTTTATTTCTTTTTTTTATTGTTTTGTTGGAAGGTTGCATACACTTTTCCCCTGGTGAACAGAAGGAGTTCTCCAGGATGAAATGAATTTTACTGTGCCTCTGTGCTAAATGAGGAAGCTGTCTGCTCTCCCTTGGGATCAAAGGAAAAAAAGACTAGTTCTGAGAACTGGTGGTCAGAAATGGCAGTTCTAAGACATTCCTCACAATCTCCCTCTTTTTGACTTGTTTTAAGGATTGCTGGTGCAGACTATCTCCTTCATGCTAAAAAAGATAGCATAAGATCTAGAAAAGAAGATGAATTAGGACCATCAAAGGTGTGGAACACTGCAGGATGAACAGCTAAGTAAGTTTGAATTTTTTGGTCTGCAAAAGGGAGTATAAGGCAGGTATAAGACAGTGCTACAAAACCATACAAAGAGGTGGGAGTTGACTGAGTAGACAGCAGCTCTGTAGAACTACCTGGCCATTTGCCTTCCTGTAGTGCTCTTTATTTGCAGGAGGTTATCTTCAAAGATCATGGATTTCTCCACCCTGTCTGGCAGCTTCTCACATGTCCCTGTTAACAATTCACTTCAAGCCTTTTTTCTGCTACCTTTCTCAACTCCACTGAGACCCTACATCCTGCCCTTCACCTTTCACTGCAGCCGCAACTGCCCATCAGCAATCCTCAAACATTTTACATTCTTCATGAATAACAGATTCAGAAGTGCACCTTTCCTAGCACACCACCTGCATCAAAAACCTGATCACTAGGTATTTCTGAGTGAACCATGACACAAAACCACTTCTAAATCCAGGAACTGTGACTAACAGTAATTCTGTGTATCATCAACACATTAGAAAATAACCTCATTATGAGGGCAGTTTTATCACAAAGCACATCAGGGTATAAAATTGATTTAAAAATACACACATACCCCTGTTAGTGTAAGATATGTCCCATTTACTCGCCATCATCAAGGGGGCCCTCATCTTTGCAGTGCTGATGCAAAACTGCTCCAGAAGATTTTCTAGTGCTTTGTCAAATGACCCTACATATCATGTTCCCAAGTCCATTTCTCTCCTACTCCCAGACAGGAGCAGGTAGGTCAAATCATTAACACTAAGACTAAGAGAGAAGACCGTTTCTTCAAAACTGTAATGAATTCTTGTGAACACTGTGGACAGTCACTGTGTTTACAGTGCTTCCAAGCCCCAGACTGGGTCATCAGGTTAGCACAACACAACGCCATCAGAAACAAAACATGGGCACAAGCCTTGAAAAGAGGTAATGGCAGCAAGCATAAAAACTATTTAGTACATTTAATTCTTAGATAAAAGAAAATTACCTGTGGAATTCCTTGTGAGGACATGACTGCTTGATTATAGAAAATACGGCCAAAATGATCTCGATCTGGAAATACTTCTGCTTGCCGAGGTAAATTTGCTCCTCCTGAATCAACTAGAAGAAATCAAATTATATTAAAATGTTTTAAACAGCCTTACACACTTGCTGGTAAAGTATTTGCATGTTACCTAAAATATACAGCAATTACTATCACTAATACTGTAAATTTTCCATGAATGTAGGTATAGTAGGACATTTTTTTTTGAAAAATAAAGAAGAAAAACGGTAAACACTCCTCTCCAAAATAACATCTATCCCAGTGATTTTCATGGAAAATAAATTCAGACATGATTAAAGATGCAACCATACCTCCCTAAACAAACTTCTAAACTCATCTTGCTGCAAAGTATTTAAACTAAGAACACTTTTAATGCACAATTTTAACTCAACTATTCTATTGCAATTCTGTTGCAAGCTCCAGAAACAGACAGAGCTAACCACCGCCGAGTTCAAAAGGTGCTGCCCGTGTACTTTCATACCTTGATTAAACTTCACAACAAAAACAATAAATTGTCATTAGGAAGATTCATTTATTTTGTGCCCTTGCCCCAGGATACCCCCTCCTGCTTACAGGTCTCCAACATCAGCTACCTCTCTGCTCCCAATTAATAAAAATACAACCTGTCATGAGAAGTATCCAAAGAAGGACAGAAGACTGTGAGGAAATGCACAGTGAGGTAAAGCATCTCTGAGAACTCTGGCTCCTGGTAATTAATTTTTACCTACAACCACCAGTCTGCATGCACATTCTCATCTTACACGACAGCAGCCAAAAGAAAATGGCCACACCAGTGACTGACTCAGTGGCAAATAGTGCCAGGTGTCCACATGAGAATTAGCACCTAGGCACTTGTTATCACTGATGGAAAAGGCAAATCAAACAACATGAAAATTACAAGGTCAACCCAGTGCTGACTGACTACAAAGCACTCCCTCTTATCGCACAGTTCAAATGAACTGGAACAAGCCCAGGTACAAAACTGAAAGGGTAAAACAACTCACCAGGTATGAATTACAGTGTACATTCAAGGACTATACATCTCAAAGATGGAATAAAGCTCCTAAACTTTTCTTTCAAAGGCATAG
The DNA here is from genome assembly GCA_013400955.1 of Drymodes brunneopygia. Taxonomy (NCBI): domain Eukaryota; kingdom Metazoa; phylum Chordata; class Aves; order Passeriformes; family Petroicidae; genus Drymodes; species Drymodes brunneopygia. The sequence continues at coordinate 183,142 of VZTZ01027053.1, forward strand.
CTGTGTCCCACAGTTCCACACTCCATAAGATCTTAAAACAGTAGAATAACCCACAGTTGCTCACTGATAACTCACTAAAAATACGACTTTTCTGAACAGATAGAATTTGCCGATGATTCAGACAAAAAAAAACTCGTAACAGTTGTTTTGCAAACAGCAAAGCTAAGTTTCTTCCTTTTTTTTTTTAACAACTAAGATAAAACTTAGCCCTCCCCGTCACTCCAGGACTCTTTCTATGGCAATCCCACAAAATCTACACCCACACTGTCCCTCTACCCACCTCACATACAGTTTCAAGTTCACATTTCTCCTAATTCTTTTATTGGTCTTACTCACATGTTTGATCTATCAGAAGGACAAGAAACTTCAAACACTTGTGCTGGCCAGAACCTGCATTTATGTTGACTATTTAACTAGTACAAGCACCCAGACTGGCAAACCAATTAATGCTCCTCAGCTGATATTTAAGTTGCTAAACTAAGCTGAACAGACAAGGAATAACCTGCCCTATTTTTTAAAATGGAGTAGAAGGTCTTTCTCCTCTGATGCTGGCATACACAACATCACAGAAATATCCGCTTTCTTACAACTGTCTGTCAAATCTGACTGAAACTAGCTAATAGGTTCAAAAGTCAGTAGACTGGGAATTCAGGCTGAAAGGAAGACATTGGCAGAAACCTCTTGTATTTGTATAAGACCAGGCTAAGAAAACACTACCAATAATATATTACAGATATCTGTCACTCTGTTCTTCATCTTTTATAATAAAAGTATATGTAAGTAAAACTTACATGAAGGTTTGGCTAAATACTGATCTAATAGACTAAACTCAAAATAAAATTTCTGCTTCAGAAAACTTCATCTCAAATCCTAAAAATCTATTGATCCAAACTACTGACAATTTGGCACTCTTATTACTTTTATTTCCTTTGTATATTTTCTCATACAGATACAACCTCCACCAGAGTGTACTTTTTTTTTTTTACTGTAATTTGAATTGACTGGATGAGTCTACAGGAAAGATTGTTCATCCATGACAAAAAGAAGTGATACAGTATTAATAGTTGCACCTGTATTTTATGAACCCAGCCCTACAGCAGTGCAGTAGATAGTGCTGAGAACCTGCACACAGCCTCCAGTTAAGATGTGCCCATCTGCAGAGATAATACAGTATTGATGGAAATATACTTGAACAGGTGTGCTTTAAATACATTCCTGGTTAGTCAGATCCGTGGACACATTAGCTGCCTTTAATACAGGACCTTGGCTATTTCTGCAATGGGACTTACCCAAATAAAGGCACGGGAGATGATTCTGCATGGCAATTTCTTGAGCACGTAAATGTTTCTTAACAGTAATGGGATAATAGGTACCACCTTTGACAGTTGCATCATTAGCAACAATCAAGCATTCTGTCCTAAAAATAAAATAAGTTTATGAGAAAGAAAAGTATTTTTAATGAGTAAGTATGTATATTGGTTAAGAACTGCAACATGCCAAGGATTCTTAAAGCCCTGATGTTCTAAAAGAGTTCTTCTCAACTGCATTCCCTAAAGGGCACATTGTAACAGCAGCCTCAGCACTAAAATATCCTGTTCCATTATTTTAGGGAGTAAACTAATGCTGCACAGCACCATATCTAATTTCAAGAATAGTCTTGGAGATATTTTAAGTAAAACTAATTTTTAGGTTAAAATACCACCCTGTTTTTAAAAATCGCTTTCCAGATGCACTAATCTCTTTCCTTCATTGGACACCAGAAACTCCATGTGTGTTTAGTTAGTGGGATACACTAAGTAAAAAAAGCCCATCAAACAAAAAACAAAACCAAAAAACTCACCTCTTCTTAGCTGTGACTAAATGAATTGAGATACCAACTTCATTGATTTTCTGAGTGTCAGAAACGAAACACTAAAAACACTAACAGCCTAATACTGGAAACTGAATAAAATTATTCCTTCTTCCTTTTCATATCATAAGTAATGTGGAGGATTGGAATATCTCACCCAGATACTCGTCCAATGCCTGTGATAATGCCTCCTGCAGGTACCTCTTCATTACCATACAACTGGTAACCAGCAAACTGGGAGAACTCCAAGAATGGAGATCTGAATAATGACAAATGAAACAAAACTGTAAAAAATTACTGGCTATATATGCCATTGAATCTCACTTAAAAGGTGAAATTTTAATTTTTTTTACAAGATCAGTATTTCAAAGAACGCTTCTATAAAATTTCAGTCATGTTATTTGCCAGTGTTCATGGAAGCTGAAGAGAAAAGAAGCCTGTTGCAATATTTACCTACAGCAGACAACCAGAAATGTTTTCTTAAAAAAAGGAAGTACCTACCCAGGATCAATAAGTTTGTCAATTCTCTCTCTGGGTAACAGCTTTCCTCTTGATGTATGAAGCTTGCGAGCTTTTTCTCCACCTCCTGTGATAAAACAGTAAATTGTCACATTTTCTATGGACACGGATAAGATAAATCATCAGTTATATTAAAACTTTGAATGGGAATAAGGACAAGTTCCCAGTTTTTGAAGTATGGACCTTAATAATAAATTTAATAAATAATAGTTTCAACTTCAAACAGATTTAAGGTATTGATAAAAAGGCTTGCTTTCATTTTTTACAGTTAGTCTTGAGGTAAAGATTTTAATAAACATAGTTGTCTGAAACTTTCCCCCACTGCTTGGCAATAAACACAAGGGCAGGAAACACAAATATATAGAAAGCACAGCAGTAGAATTACAGGAAATACTAATCCCTAGAACTCATTCAGAATAGCTATGCACAATGCAATCCTGAATGACCCAGCACCATCTGGATTAATTTCCTTAGATCATGCCAAAACTGTAAGCAGAATTCAGACATACAATATTTTTTATCAAGTTCATATTTGTTTCATTTCAACCCTTCACTAGAGGTCATCCTAAATCATATCTTTTGCTCTCTAGAGCTTTGTATCATTCAATACTTCAAGATTTGTTGACACATCTCAGCCTCTTTATAACAACAGCTTATACAAACACTGTCTCTCAGTGCAGACAGATCACTGATCCACCTCATCACTCTAAAATTGTCTCCCTGTCCAAAATAAAGAAGGTGCTGTTTTGCTAACATTGCTCCTGAGACTCCAGGATTTCTCTGTCAGCTAGGCACCACTGAAACAGAGCTTCTAAGCCTACCTTTGAAGTCCTTTCTCCCACCTCCTTCCTTGATTGCTACACACATCACTTCCTACCTGTTAGGCATGCCAAAAAGCCCACAATTTGTTTTCAATTCAGCCAGTTCATTAGGTCTATATATCCACCCTAACCCTAAATCTTCTAAATTCTTTCTGTACAAGTTTGTTAAGAAACAACCTCTCATATCCACCCACAGAGATACCACTCTCCTCCATGTTCTCAACATCCCACATCATATCTACATTATTTCTGACCTCTGAAGTCTTTCATTTACACTGATGCTGCAAAAATAATTTCCATCCTGTGACTTTTGTCATCTCTGTGCACCCCTCCTCTTCACACACGAATCACAAATGCTTGCTTCCCAGGCCCTGTACTTGTTCTGTTGAACATTCCTCTTCCAACATCCTGACACTCTACTCTGCACTAATCTCCAATCTGAAACAAACTTGGAGGCATTTAATTTGAAACCTCTTCTTAATTTCTCTTTTACAACAATGCCTACACCATTGTGATTGCTGATGTGCTTCAATCAGTCATGGAGACTAAAGGAATCTCACCTACTTATTGTGCTTCCTGTCAGAAAACCATATATTGTAAAGGGATCGCTTCCTGTTGCACAGCTGGGGATAGTAGAATGGGATACGGGTTCAGAAAAACCCTACACATTGAGTAACAGCTGACAAATGAAGCATTCATTACAAAGACCTCAAACAAGAACTCATCCTCTGACAGACAGCTTTTAGAGTGAAATCTAAAGATGTTCCACATATCCTTCAGAAGTATTCAACACAGGTACCTAACTCTTCTTATATACTTAAATGATATGTAAAGCAATTTCAATCAACGTCACTCAAAACTGTGCATTAACATCCTGGTAGAGGTTGCTCAGATGAAGGAAAGATGAGCACTATGGTCTCATCCTGTCATTGTGTAACAGGCAAGAACAGGCAAATGAGCAGCAAGAAAGAAAGCCATGATCATTAGTTCATGAGCCACGCGTCATTAGTTCATGAATTGCTGAGGACCCTCTACACTCATAAAAGACACAGGCAGTCCATGGGTTTTAACATCTCCCCAGGAAACTCTGGACCTCTGTTTCACAGCAAGAAAGAAAAAGCACTGAGCGCAAAATCTTAACTGTGCTCCATTCCAAAGCTGTAAAAGAAATTGCATTATATAAGAAACAGTATATAAAATAACAAAACCAGTATCATGATAGTCACAAAAAGGGCAGAATTAAAGCTACATGCTCAGCCTCTGGCAGCATAATTAAGCATTTATTTAATGCTTTCCTTTTATTGTCTCCATTAATTATAGTCAACTGCAATTCATTCAGATAGCATTACAAGCCAAAAAGATGAAATACAGATCTCAATCTTTTGAACTACTACAGACCTGCTGTCTCTTTGCCAGCCAAGGGAACTACAGCTAGGAACTGGGAAAAGATCTACCAGTAAAAGGAAGACAAAGGAGAATCCCTATCCTCTATTGGATGCATGGGGAAATATAGTGACAGAGGATGAGGAAAAGACAGAGGTGCTTAATACCTTCTTTGATTCAGTCTTTAACTGAATACCCCACCCACTGAGTTGGAAGACAGGGACAGGAGCAAACTGAAGCTCCTTTAATTCAAGGGGAACTGGTTTGTGATGTGCTACACCACTTAAGCACACATAAATTTACAGGGGCAGATGTGATCCACCCAAGGGTGCTGACGGAGCAGGTGGAAGAGCTCACAGAGGCACTTCCAGCATTTACCAGCAGGCCTGACTAAACAGGGAGGTCTCAGGTGACTGGACATTAGTCAGTGTGACACCCATCTACAAGAAGGGCTGGAAAGACAATCCAGGGAATGACAGGGCTGTCAGTCTGACAGTGGTGCCAGGAAGCACCACATCTGATCGGAGCAGATCCTGTCAAGTGCCATTACACAGCACAAGCAGGACAACCAGGGCATCAGGCCCAGCCAGCACAGGCCTAGGAAAGGCAGGTCCTGCTTGACCAACCTGACCTCCTTCTGTAGGAGGATGTAGCAGGATGATCCACTTAGTGGATGAGGGAAAAGCTGTGGATGTTGTCTATGTGAACTTTGGCAAAGCCTTTGACACTGTATCCCACAGCA
>VZTZ01027055.1:0-12644 GCA_013400955.1 Drymodes brunneopygia
AAGTGAGAGCACAAGCAAGGGAGTGTCTGAAAACAGAGCAGCTGAAGAGAAGTTGCCCCACTTTGGCTGAGACTGTCGTGGTTCCTCTTCTGGGACCATCTTCTGGGAAGGTGTACATTTCTTGGGAGTGCTGGGTGGTGCCTTAGCTTAACCCTTCTCCACTATGGTGTGTCACCTCAAAAGTGCACCCAAGTGTCCAACACACACTGCCAGTGTCACTGACAGGGTACCAGGTAGTTTGCCATGCCACAAGGCTGATCATACGTGCTCAGCTCCTGAAGCACACATCCAAGCAGAAGACATTTTCCCACCTTCTTTAAATATCCAGGAAAAACCCACAGCTGGAGTTCAGGAGGGAGAATGATTAACCTGCATGGACAATAAAACATCCTACTTAGCTGGGGTACTCTTCACAGAATATAGAATGGCCTGGGTTGGAAGGGACATTAAAGATCATCTCATTCCACCCCTCAGCCATGGGCAGGGACACCTTTCACTAGACCAGGTTGCTCAGAGCTCCATCCAAACTGGCCTTGTACACTTCCAAGGATGGGGTGACTACAGCTTCTCTGGGATTCCTGTTCCAGTGCCATCCTCCCAGTAAAGAACTTCTTTCTAATATCCAATCTAAATTTACCCTCTTCCAGTCTGAATCCATTCCCCCTGTCCTATCACTCCAGGCTCCTGTAAAAAGCCTCTCTCCATCTTTCTTGTAGGCTCTCTTTACATAACTGGAAGGCCACAATTAGGTCACCCCAAATCCTCCTCTTTTCTTGTCCAGGTGAACAAGGGTGCAAAGAAGATGTAGATGGATGTAAGCTCCAAGCTGGGTGCAGATTGTTTTTTTGATTTTTTTTTTCCCCACCTCCTGTTCAGGACTTGGAAAGTGCCAGTTTATTAGACTGCAGGTGTCAACTTCAACAATTTTAGAATAGTTTTGGAATTAATCTGGTGTTATTGGAATGGCTTTTGGATCCTTAGCTCCTGAAGACAAGATTTACTGGAAGCTGGCAGATTTCATGTTAAAGCACAATTTAGCTTTATGATTCCTACAAGCAGCTTAAGACTAAAACCCAAAGGATTATTGCAGGCTTAAAAGTCAGATAACATATACAAACTTGAATTTTAATTTTTCATTTACTATTTTTTCCTGATTTATGGTGAATATTGCTGACTTAGGATATGTAGAAATATTCATAAACAATTGAGCCAAGGTATCTGGAACACTTGCACACTCCTTTTTCAGGGCAGAACCTTCTCATTGCTGAGAATATGTATATCCTCATCCTGTCTAATTGCTTTGCTTGCCATTGTGTGGCCATACCTGGCACTGACTTTGCCAAAATCTGCAAATCATTTTTGTTCATCCATTTTAAGAGATAGTTTGAAAAAAATATAAAATCAGTGCCCAAATTTGCCCGTGTTGCACTGAAGGTCAATGTATGCCTTGCCTTTATAAATAAATCTCAGTTCAAAGAATGTAGCTGAATAGCAAGGAAGTCTTGCAGATTGATTCAGTTATTATTTTAGCATAAGGAAATTGGTGACTNAAGAGCTGCCCTCTGGCAGACACCTCAGTATAGGTTTTCCTTCCCTCCAGTTCCTCACAGCAAGGGGCCATGGGCTATTTCTGTAGATTTAATGCCATCTTGTGAATTCATCTCCCACCCAGACTGCAGTGATTCATGTGGTACCAGAGAAGAACGAACATAAAATCAGAATTTAACTTGTAATGAGGCACCAAGCTAGGAGCCAAGGAATAGGAGTTCTCTTCCTATTTTGGCAGCAACTTCTGGCAACCCCCCTAATCTCCCAGTTTGCCATTCCTACAAAGAATGGAAATCTCCTATCCGTTTTTCCTTCTAGTCCCTATGTAGGTAACTTTTCATTTGACTCTCCTCATAAATAAAACATAATTTGAGCTGGGAACTGCCACCCAATGGACAAGCATCTGACTGCCCTTTCCTTTTTGTGTCTCAGTGATGGACTTGTGAGTCATAGAACTCAGCAACAGAGACTCTTCCCATCATAAAATCCTAATTGCAAATTAACCTTTGTTTGATTCCTTGTAAAAACATTATTCTCCCTGTAATTGAGAAAGAAGGGAGCGCAGTAACAAAGCACCTGTTTATTGCTGAGCTTTCTCTGAAATGTCATGTTATCAACTGTTACCTAACATGTGAACTAATTAAAAAGATAATGTAAGTACATAGGGTTTTTCGGGATTCTATGAGTCATAATTGGACTGCCAGGGTACTTTGACATCTTAAAAATGCTGCTTTTGCATAGAACTACTACAATTGTTTTGGGTTTTTTAGCATGACTACATATTCATATAATGAGAAAGAAAATTGAACAGTGCTTGTAGCTAAATTATCTTTTGCTATTAATCATTTCTCTACACTGACATCAATTCAATTGTTCTAAAGGCATTTAAATGCTGAGGACAAATTTTGAAGTCTCTTCGCATGCAAACTCTCAGAGAAACCATTTGAGATTTTTATGTACCATCAGCTTGCAGTACATTAATAATCTGATTTAAAACATTGTGGAACAGTGGGAAGCCTTTGTTTGATATCAACTAGTTTTTCATCCAGCCATAATTGAAGAGCAGAGATATTTCTCCTGTTGAAGTTCTTTCATATGAAAGTCCCAATGGATGCCAATAGACTGAACATGTGAGTTGGAATGGAAAGATCAGAAAAAAGGCTTTTAGTGAGGAATGATATCCAGTATTTTCCTGATGCTTTTTGTAGACTTAGGTCAACATGTTTGATGTTTAAATACATCTATGGAAGCAAGTTCTGCATGTAGTGAGGAGAAAAGAAATATTTCTACTTGAAGTTCTCACTGCAATAAACAATTCTTTTCCTGAGTCTGTAATGGAGTAGATCAATAAAACAATTGACGGTAACCGTGGGAGAAGAGTAACAGCCTCGTTTAACATTTATAGACTGATGCTGCTGAAAGACTTTCTAAATGCTTTAATTAAGCATCACAACCACCCTATGATGTGCCATATAGGAAGTTTTATTATCTGAATTTTACAGGTGGAGATCAGCACTGAAGGGCCCCACTCCAGGGTCTTTTACCCCCAGCTTTGGAGGGTATACTCTCATCTCTATATAATGTTATTTATGGGTCAAGCTTCAGAATAAAGGTCTTGTGACTAAGACTCAAATCTGAAAGAGATTGTTTTGAGGGGAAGGTGTTGCTGCTTTGGGTACTGAGACTCTGTGTGTGGGGAGATTGGGAAAAATCAGATCAGAAACTATGAGCAGACAGAGTGGGAAATTGCACAAAATCAATACTTTCAGAGCATTATTTGCACATCATATATCCTACCTATGGTTCCTAATATAATTTTTGGTGTTTGCATCCAGGTTATCAAAAATCCTGGTTCATAAGAGCTCCTAGGGGTCCTGAGTAGTCCCCAAAGTGTGGTCACCTGCAGCTAGCCAACAGACAATGAAGAAAATGGAGTTTACAACCTGACATTGGACATATGTGTGTCCAACCTTCACTTCAAAAAATTAACCAGGGCTTATTTCAATAGAAATATTACACAGGTGAAAGAATCTTCCTTCTTGTCTTACACTGTTCTCTCCTAAGAAAGGAGGGAGCCAGGCTCAGTTTTCACCTCTGTCAGGAGGTGTCACAGCTTCCCTGCTCATCCCCCAGAAGCATGTCCAGAGGTATCCTTGGTTACACCCACCCTCCATCATCCCTAGTGAGGCCTTGCCACCACATTTTCCTGGTGAGAAAGGAAGCATCCAAGAGCAGGAAAGGTCTTCTCCTGGGACCTCCCCATTACTTTATCTCATGATGTTCATCACAGAGTGCATCCACTTTGGGGATTCTGAAGTACAAATAAAGATAAGTAGTCCTAGATGCTCAACTGGTACACAGCAAAACTGGCTGCATTCCCAATAGGAGATTTTCTGTGTCTTTGGTTTTCTTTCTCCCTCATCCTTCCATACCCTTTCTATGAAACTTGACCAATACTCTTTCTTCTACTGTCCTCTCTGTCTTACTGAACTAAACAGTAGCTTCTACCTTGCTTGACTCCTGGCACATTCCTGTTGTGTTGGATAATGGGCAGCTCCAAGGGAGTGATGTGTTATGAAAAAAAACAAGACCAAAGCACTTGCAAATGCAACATATCAGGTCTACCAAAGACTGAAGCCTACTTCCTGCGCTGGCTTTTCCCAGGCTGCTTTCACTTGCAACTTCAAGCCCTTGACCTTAGCTGGCAGTTGCAGCTGTGGAGGAAACAGCAGTGAATGTGTTTCAGTGTATGCAAAGATGTTCTTCCAGGCATCCTGAAATCCCCTCATTAGGTGCAGAATGAGCCATAAGACATTTATTTATTCAGGGATGATTATGTCGTCTTCCTTTACAAGCACATGTGTGTGCAGGGAACTGAGCTGTGGCTGCTTTTCTACATCACAGATCCCTCTCTGGGACATCCAGAATGAGTTTCTCTTGGAAGCACCGAATAACTTCATGTCAAAAACCATGGCTGTGCCTCCACATCCCCTGCATGGTGGGAGACACACTTGGGTTTTCTGGAGCTAAATTTGGCCTTTCAGCCATAAGATATAAAAATAAATGCTGACCCTTTACTATGACTGAGCACGGGTCCTTCTCACTGCTTCAGAGTGGTTTGTCTTGAAAGCCTTTATCTACTGAAGGCAATCTCTTCCACAACATTATGCTATGGGACCAACCCCTGATTCAGAAAACTGTGTAGTGAAATTAGGTTAAGTTCCATTACTGAGCTTGTCAGACATCTTCCTCCTTTTCTCATCTCAGTCAAAAAATTTTTAGACCCATCATGCATTCATTCACTTCAATTATATTCTGCCTCTCATTGCAGCGTGTCTCTCTTCAGAGCACATCCAAACCCCTCCCTCATGGCACAGAGTCACCTCCTGGGCCTTGGGCTTACAGTTCCCCATCCCTGGCTGCACAGGACCTCATGTGGCAGCTGTGTCCAAGCAGCTGCTGTCCCATCCTTGCTGTTGAATCAATAAGAATTTCTTTCGTACTGATCCTTTTCTCCTTTTCTGTTAGGAGGCACGACTGCCTATATTTCAGAGTGAGAGAGACATGAGAAGCTGATGGTTGAATTCTGTTTCCCATGTATTTTTTATCCAAGCAGTGTTTGCAGTGCATTGCATTTACAGGCATCATAATTGTCTGGAGTGCTTTTACCAAAGAGTGCCTGGTAAAAATGGCCTTTTGCCTTCCCCTCCAAAGCACTTTCAAATATCTCAGTGCAGAGTGCATCTTTTATCTTCAGCAAAACCAACCAAGAGATGGAATTTTAAGCAGGGATTTTTTTTTTCCTCTTTGCTTTTCTGCTGCTGCTGTTGTTGTTTGCTTGATTTTTTTGGTTTATAAGCTAATCTTTAATCTTTAGGGTCAGAGAAATGTTTTGACAGAAAGGAAAGATATTATAATAGATAATTTAGTAATCCATTTGTTGTGGCTGCTGTACTACTGAAATTTGTTTACATTGGAGACCACTAATAAAAATGGGGCCATTTGCACATAATTTGGTTGATTGAGTTAGTTCTAACTCTTTTGCAGCTGCCTCTGAAGTGCATAGTTACTTAAGGTTATTATTTTGAGAGGATTTTTAATTTAGATGGATGCCAGAGATGTAGGCTACTCTTATTAGGAGACATTCTGGGCTGTCCTTGCACTGTGCTTTATATAATTAGTACATACTTAAAGAGTACAGCCATTTAATAACCCCTCTGTGTGTTCCATGTAATGATTATAATTACACCAATGCCTGAGCACAGAACAGGGGTATCCTACAGGATGTCCTTATGGTGCAGGACATCATGAATTTTAACCAGTTCCTCACTCAGATTTGGCTGGGATATTCCTGGTGCAGGCTACTGTAGTGCACACCATGCTTTGTGGAAGCAAAGGTCTTTGTCAGGCAATCCCAAGGACTGACCCTTCTTCCAGTCAACAAGTCACTCTCATGCTGGGAATATTTAGAGATGCAGAAATGCAGAAAGCCTTGGATCACGTACATGGACAGTAGGAGCTGTAGGCAAAGTCGTCCTCTGGCTGAGTCAGCAGTGGCTAAAATCTTATGCTTGCTCCCCAAAATCAGTTTTTAGTATAGTTTTTTTTTTTCCCCCTTTTCGTAGCTGCTCACATATCACCAACACACAGTACATACTTCTTGGCAGAGAGAGAGCTCTGCAAAGGATGACAGATAAGAATAAAAGCCTAGAGTGCAAGGGTAGCCATGTGCCTACAGGCATTAAAAACAGCCCACAGTCCCCCCAGTTCATTACGCACTTCTCTGCAAGCTACATTTCAGTAGCTGTGTCATTTGAGCTAAAGAAGTACAAGGCAGAAGTGTGTTGAAAGAAAACATCATTTCCTTTCAAGATTATTTTCCTACTAGGAAAACCCAGAAAACCAAGCTCACAGCCTTTAAAAGTAATAATGCTCTATAAGATTTGTGTGAAAATTATGTTTTTTTCAAGTCACCTCGTCATTCAGAAGTCGATCTACACATTCCTAATGTAAGGTCTTGAAACATTCTCCTGGCAGGAATCATATCTTAACAGCAAAATGGTCCAGCAGGCCCTCTGTCCTGCCTCTTTGAGTTTGTGCTTCCTGGTGCTGGTGACAACACTTGGCCAGTTAAAAAGTCACATCAGGAGTAAGAGGAATACAAGATTCTCAGCAGTGCTCAGTGCCATTGCTTTGAAATCTTTTCTAAGGATAAGGATGTATATTGAAAGAACAAAGAAAATGGACCCTTCTTCACCTCTTTGTGCATTAGCAGAGAAAGCATCACCTCATAACTGGATCTCTACTTGAGCTCAGTGTGTGGAGGGCAGTCAGGGAGGTCACAGACCAGACCTGAGTGCTGTCCAGCACTTCCAATGTGTTCCTGGTGCCAGACTCACAGAGAGATCCTCATCCAGCCTCCTGCCAGGTGGATGCTGGCCATGGCCAGGGCACCACAGACTGCTCTTCCCTGCAATCATCCATTACTTTTGCTCAATTATTCACAAAACAGTTTATGCTAACAAACTTCAGCTGGTCAGCTGTTTCTAAGTTGCCTCACTCCCATCACAGATCCCACTGCAGCCAGAGGAAACTCAGCTATTTCACACCTACCCTCAAATGCTGACATCCCTGATTGCCTCAATGATCTTCTTATTTTCCCCTTTTGAAAAGGAGAATAGCAAAAAGCAAGTGACTTGCAGAATTATTCATGCTAAGCTTTTTCAAAGCTCTTAGATATTCAACACATTCAACAAGCATTTGTTAGATCTTGAAAGAAATTTGCAGGAAGAGTAATCTGATAACAAATCCTTCAGTTTATTTTCCTGCAATCCAGTCTGATCCTTGAGTTACTCCCTTTGGCATCAAAATCCTTTCAGGCAAAATGTCTTTTATGTTCTTCATTGCCAACCCTTTGCTTATTACAGCTTGGGATGTCTAATTTCATTAACTTGCTGGTAAGAAGGAGAATTTCGGCCCAGTAATTGTAATTGCTTTGGAACGATAAAATAGAGAGATTTCTAGTGCAAGACGTTGAAATGAAATAAATTCATACCTGCAGAGCAGTAGACTGAGCTAAATGTATTTTGGTGTGGTACACTGACAAATGTTAGACCTTTTTCTGCCTTATACAAATGTAGAGCTAGGTCTTCTATAGCTAAGGGAGAGACACAGTCCATGACAGTGGTTTCTGCCCTGCTGTGTCTACAGCCATGCCCCAGGGAGTGGAGAGGTGGATAAATTTCTGTGCTCAGCACACAAAGAGCATCAGAAAGCTGCATTTTGGATTGATCACAGCTGTTGCTATCTGAAACACCTACCTGAGAAGTGCAGCCTGCCCTAGGCTTCTTGTATGCTCCTTGGAGAGACAGGCGCATCAGGCAGGCGAGCAGAAGTCAGGCTGAATGTCACAAGTGCTCTTTTTTTAACATATTTCTGCTCAACTAGAGACTGAGATCTGGCGTGAAACTCTGATGTAGGTCCTTGGCATCTTTCAAACCTACAACACTACCACTGCCTATCAACAGAGAGCACCTTGAGACTCAGATCCACACACTTCATGCAGGGAAGAGGGCTTTTATTCTAGGAATGGCAGTAATGTTGAGGGAATAACAGAAGGAAGATTTGCTAAAATGCACTGTGTCAGTGAGCAGAGAAAATGTGTTTCATAGGTTGGCATGTTGCCTGTAAGCAGATCTGACAGCTTAATTTTCTAACATGGTGCATGGAAAAGTTGAAATGAGCTTTTCAGTTAAGTGCAGGGCACAGTGTCTCCACAGTGTGTCCAGTGAAGACTTTCAGCCATATCTCCTCTCCCTGCTCCTCATTCTGTCTCTGTCCTTCCATGAGATGCATTTCCAGATATAACTACCGAACTAAAAGCCTCTGTGTTTTTCTGCTGGCTTTACCATGGCATAGTGTGGACAGGGTTACCCTTGTATGCTTATTTTACAACAAAAACCTTCAAGACCTGAGTTCTGGGTACCAGCACTGCATATATGACTGTTCCTAGCTAGGAGAATGATGCAAAAGTGCTTCAGCATGCATGCAAATAAGGAGATATAATGGAGTTATGCTTGTGTTAAAAAATCCCACCTAATTTTCATATCCAGGATGTACAAGAGTAGTCAGCACTGACATCCTTGTTCTTATAATGTGAGGAATAAATGGGACACCTCTTCCTGGCCCTGGGAAAAGGAGAGGTCTGAGGATCACATTTTTTGGCATAGGACACATATGGCTCAGGGTATGATGGATATACCCAACTGCTCTGTGTTATTTCAGGACAGCAAAGTCTTGCGCAATTCCTAGAGGAACAAAACTCCTGGAGACCTGAATGTGTTTAACCAAGCACTTAACTCACAGTGATTTACAGCAGTTGACATTGCAGTTTTACCTACCATAATAATGATGTGAGCTCTACATCCCAGCTGAAGGTCCCAGTGAGTAAGCAGTGACAGCAGACAGTGCTGCAGACAAATGTAGCTGCTGTGATCCAGGGCATTCAAGGGAAAAGAAACAAAACTCCAAGCAGAAGGCTCCAGACTCAGCAGACCAAGGGGAGCCATTGACACAAACATATTCCAAAGTGCTTGATAGACATTAAAAGAAAGTCTTTTGCATAAGTCAGATGCTCAGAAATTCTTTCTGACAGTGGGCATCATTTTTTCCACCTAAACCACGTGTGTGCAAGCATTTGCCAGTCAAATGGTTGCTGATGCTGATGATAGGTTTCTGGCCTAAGACACCCATAGATTGCAAGTACAAGCTGTGTGAGGGGGTGTCTGTGGCAAAATGAGAGAGACTACACCTCACTCCCTTCTTGTTTTGACTTGTTTGTGGTCACCTGCATGTGGTAATGCCCAGGACACCATGCCTGAGTACCACTGTTGATGTGAAGCCACATGGAGCTGCCACAGGTGCAAGAACAGATGTTTCATCCAGTCTTTGCCTTTGTTTCTCCTTCTCACCATGGAGTCACAGATCTTTAAGGCTGAAAGGTCTGGTTTGAATATCAAGCCAAGGCCTTCCAGTTTGCCAGCAGCAGGCAATAGGCATTGCTGTGCTTGGGGTTAAAGGGAAAGAGGAGAGTGTATTTCCCCAGTGTGTTTCTTGCTCACCAAGGTCAGATTAAGGCCAGTGAAGACTTAGATCAAAGTCCCTGTGTAGCTCAGGAACAAGCATCCCCATCCTGAGATCATGCTCGTTTCTCAGGAAGAAGCTGCAGTGATCTCTGTTAAAAGCAAAAATTAAACACTTCAGCCTCAAGTGCTGGCAAAGCCACGGTATGACCATGGAGGATCCATTCCCACAGCCAGCATCCCTCCCAGTCACAAATGAGTGCCATGTTCCCAGTCCAGTGCTGTCTGCCTGCCATTCCCAGCTGCTGGCTCTGTTCTCCCAGCCCTCCCCTCCTCTGAACCTTTCCTCCCTGCACACAGTGGTGAGTTGTGCTGGTGGCAGCTCCTGACACTCACATTGTGTTCCTGGACTCCTTGCAGCTCCTGCATGGTTTACAGAGATGCCACCGTGAAATGCTATGGGAGCAAAAATGTTATTGCTCCATGTTGGTGGCTTGAGAAAATTATAGCTGAGTTTCTGGGTTTTTTTAAAGCTGGTAGCTCTATCTCACTGCCCAGAGTAATTTAACTTTGCAGACTATGAAGGGAGAATGCTAAAGTGGTTTTGACTGGGAGTTAATCCATTAATTCCACTGAAGTACCCAAATATGTCAATCTTTGGCTCCAGCTTTCAGCTTCGAATAATTGCCCAGGGACCCAATTTGGGTGTTACTTCAAGTGTGAGATGACAAGGAAAACAACCCAGGAGTTTATTGCAGAAAATGCAGAGTTTAATCCTCATTATCACCTTACCCCCTGCAGAATTTGGGGTGCACCCAGCAGCTGATGGAGAAGGCTGACCTCTGTCTCCCCAGCCTTGTGGGTTTGCTTGGCAGTGCGCAGAGCAGAGCCAGCCTTCCCAGAGTACAACACAGCTGGAAATCTCATTTAGCTGAGCTTCTCATTATCTCAAGGATTTTGTCAGTCAGAGCTGCAGTAACCAGAAAAAAAGCTACTTCAAACAGCTCTGATTGTGTTAAGGTCCTTTAGGAAGAAGGGGAAATCATTCCAGGATGTTTTCATTTTGGTTCCTCCAGGACCACGGACTGCAGACCAGGGCACAGCACAAGAAGCACTTAGACACATCTTTA
The DNA here is from genome assembly GCA_013400955.1 of Drymodes brunneopygia. Lineage (NCBI taxonomy): Eukaryota > Metazoa > Chordata > Aves > Passeriformes > Petroicidae > Drymodes > Drymodes brunneopygia. The sequence goes on from VZTZ01027055.1 coordinate 10,760, forward strand.
CATGGAAATGAATGAAGCGAGAATCAGGGCCTAATTATGTAAAACAGCTCAGCCAAGAGAGCTTTCTCGATTTATTGCTGAAGGTTTTTTGACCTTTCTGATCCAAGGAGCATTGAGGTGAATCCAGACTGGGATGGAGTTTTTTGTGTAAATTTCAAGCACATCATGGCTCTTGCATGTCTGGAAGACATGGATGTGATGCAGCCTGTGTGGAGGTGCATGTGTGCTTATAGCTCATGATTGCTGGGTTTTTAATAGATGACTGTTGCTCTTTAAGCAGACTGTGATTCCAAGTGTCTTCATGGCTTTCAAGGAATGTGAATGGGACAAAGTTATTGAAAACATTTCTCTTCCAGATGCAGTGATTAACATAAAAATTAATTGGACAGCTAGAGAAACCCAAAGCTAAACTTTGCTCAAACAAATGTGCTGTGAATGTGAACCACTGGTATCTAGTTAGAATTACACACTACACAGAACTCACACACCAGCGCTGTTTTTGCCCACAGCAGCATGAAGATGCAAAGCTTTTTATTTTCTTGCCAATATCTATCCCAAAGGGATGCCATTGCTTACAGGAATCCTTCCCAGCAGAATTTAGCTCCTGCAAACATGTGTCTCATCTTTACATTAGAGTGACAGTGAGAATATTAGTTCTGTTTTGTGCCTTTATTCCTGCTTTGGAGTACAATTGTGTGGATTGCTGAGCACCCTTGCCTTCCACCAACATCAGGACACATCAAAAGGCACAGAGGGAACTCAGCTCTGAGTAGGATCAGGCTGTGATGCACCAGTATTGAGGTCAGACTTACAATGCATTAATATCATTCAACAGAAATATTAGCTGTCAAGAAGCCTAGAATTATTCTTTTTATGGCTTAGGGAATAGCATTATAGCAGGAATGATGGGAATATAAATTCAGAGGGTGTTTAAAAGGTGGGAAAACAGGAGTCAATATAAACAGGCTATTATCTGTGTCTGGTGCTGCCTGATTCTCAGTGAAATGAACGTGGACAACTCGTGCTGAGTTGGTTTTTCCAAGGTTAGCAGAGACACAGAGCTGCTCCCAGGGGAAGGTGAGGAGCAGAAGGAGATAGAGATGAGCTGCAGTACAAGATGTCAGGGTGTGCACCCCACAGCAGTGTTTCCAAAAGCAAATGATGGAAGATGACCATGGCACTGATGAAGCCATTTGGCTCATCATGATCTATGAAATCCTGTCTCTCTCTCCTACCCCAAGCCCCCAGCAGACCTGCAAGGGTCAGTGGGGTCAGGTCCTTCTGTCAGAAATGCTGTGGCTTGCCAAAAAGAGGTTGAGACGAGGCAGAGAAATTTCTTCAGAGAATTAAAAAGAGAAAAAACCTTCCAGAATAGCTACAAATAATATAAAACCTGTGAACTCATTATGTATGTTGCTTTTAGAGCTTAACACCAACAAAAAAACACTTGTCAAAAAATCCAGAGGTAAAAATGCAAGCGGGAAAGAAGTGAAGTCAGCCACTATTTGTTAATAAATGTATATCTGACAAAATATTTTGCTCCTAGGCACCATTAAGTCCACTGGTGACATCAACTCTCAAAGTATTTCACATAAAACCCTGGTCAGGTCAAAGGAAACATTCTGGCCTGGGCTTAAAAGGCAGTATTTTGAGAAACTTTTGGCAGATTGGAAAATATAACAGCCTTCAATTTATATGAAGATGGTGATTCCAAATATTATAATATCTTTCATGTAATGGAACACCATGAAGTTATTAAAATATCTGGCAGAGGAAGCAGAGAGACAAAAAATAAATATTGCTTGTAAAGAAAACCTGAAGTAATATTTGGCTTCAAGGGCCATGTCAGGCATTCATATGGGTTGTGGTAAATTGCAGTCAGATA
>VZTZ01027060.1:0-49856 GCA_013400955.1 Drymodes brunneopygia
CTAGAGGTAATTTCCAGAACTCATGGAAAGCCCTCTAGAAGGTCTAGAAGTACTTGTCTGCTATTTTAAAGATTTAAGAAGACACGCATGGTAACCTTTACCAGAATCCAGAGTTATTTATATAGTTCAAAGAGTTGCATAAGAAATAATGAGTCTTTTCAACTGTGTATCACCTGCTTTATATACCATTATTCTAACATATGGTCTGTTACATGAAAACCTTTATATAAGTGATTTTTGGTTATTTAATTGCAAAACTTACCTTTCTGGACTAGTTCAAATCACATTACAGTCTACTGCTCAATGCAATTTAGAATAAAAGCTGCATCTCAATTATTAAAAATAGCATATTGCCCCTTTCAAAGAGTTGTATCATCTCCCACACATCCTACTTTGAGGATTATGATGCATGCAGTATATGTTATATGTGGACTACCGCTTTCCCTTGTAGAGACAATTGCCACTTTAGTGCTGGAGAGTGATGAAGAGCCTACACAGGCAGCAGAGTCATTCAGACAGTATTTTCAGTAAGAGAGAGTAGGTGGCATTAGTGGATGAGGGACATAGGCAATAAATTTCATCTGCGAGCAACAACTGGGCAAGAACCTCTGGAAATCAAGGACCACACACTGTTCTGTTGATAACATTTCTTATATTGTAGTGCTCCTGACCAGGAGTCCATTGCACATCAAGGAGTTATCAATCCACAGAACAGTTCCCGTGAAGTTCCCACAGAAGGCTGCCCTGTGCTCTATGTCCAGCATAGTTTTCAGGAACGTGTCCTGCTGCACAGACCCCTCTGGCCAAAGGACAGATTCATCCACCTCATTGTAATGGAGGAGTCTGTAGGCAGCTCCAATTCAGTACTGGTGATAACACCACCAGCAAGGCTCTCCTTTATCTAAAGGGTAGCAATAATTTCTCATGAGTGGAGAAATCCATCCACAGATTGATCTGACGCTGCATGAACACACAGTTCCCAGCATCTGAAGGGAGTAAGATTTATTTGCTGCCTATATTCCTCCTCTTCCTTGGATTTATGAAAGCAGGTACTTTATTCAGCTATTTGTTGTCAGGCCTTTCTTACTGAGATCCAGAAAGAACCTGGCGCTTCCCTCTCTCTTGCTTTCTGCCCCAGTGCAGAAAGCACACACACACAGAATTCCCTTTTCATTTCAAGATCCATCACTTCTGACTACAGGAGAGGCCTTGGCTTTTTTCTTGCAGTTACTATTCAAGTATTTTCTGTTCTGTCAGAGTTCTCTCTCCAGGGGCACTAATATTATGATATTTGAAAACATTAAAAAGAAATCAAAGATTTTTTTCTTCTGCTAAGAGTTATAAATCTGTGGTTAAATATCTGGTCTATCAGGAATCCAATAATTTTAGAGCAGCAATCTCCTGAGAGCCTTTACATTTTTACCCATGAATCTAAGCATAGTATTTTGGTTTTGCAGCTGTAACCATCTGTACTGATCACCTCAAAAAAATTAAGCCAATTTTCAAGCCACTACAGCTATTCCTTCCTAAATGTCACAGATCATTTAGTAGTCCCTTAAGTTTTTAGCTCCTGTTTCAGCTTTTACATCTGTCTAACTCCAAACAAAGATGTATTTAACAGGAAACTCCATGCATTTTTTTTCTGTCACCCAAATTTTAAAATATCACCAAGATAAGATCATTGGCTACACTAAATATATTTTATTTGAATGAATAGCGTACAGCATTCTACATTACAAATCAACAGCAATAAGACTTTTTTTTCCAGACAGCAACTTAACTACCACATTTTTTGATTTTGGAAAATTTGGATTTCCTGTATTTTTCACACCTTTTAGGAAAAAACCCTAATAAAACCAATGATAAAACTGAGGCACAGGAAAACAGACTACCACTTCAATTAAATATACTCAGTTGAAGGTCTTAACTAGCAACTTAACATCTGGCCATCCTAATTTACATTTCTGACAAAAGAATTTTGCTCAGGAAATAATTGCAGGCTAACAGAATAAACAGACTTCACACCTTTAGGCTCCTTTTATTATAATGATGTTTTTGTAGGGAGATATTAAATTCTTCACTGACCTACTTGTACAAAAAATTTTCATCAGTAATTTCTGTTCTTTGGATAGATTTCAGTGTCTGACTGAGGTCTGATAAGAAACTTTAATTCTTTTGTAAACTCTGTACTTTGGATGTTACCTTCAGTTCTCTGCAGATAATCTACAATGGCAAAGAGCAAAAAATCAGGTTTCCATGGGGAGTTTTGCAAGAGAGAAATAGCATAGGTCTAGAAAACCATTTTAAATTAACTGTTTATACTAAATTTTCAATTTTAAATTGATTTTATTTTTTAAAATTGGTATTAGTAAGCTATTATCCACCCTGTGTGTAAAAGAAACTTATTTGTCAATGGGCTTGATGTGTGGCATCTTATTCCTGATTTTGAAACCTGCATATTGAAGTGATTTAAGTGTGACATTAATTATGCAGTCAGAGAAACACTTGTGCCCCATGTGTTAATTTGAAGAACTAGGCTGTGACTACAGATGATGTATCCAAGGACGGGAAATGAAGTTCGTGAAGGGTCTGCAGCACAAGTTTGTGATGAGGNCAGCACAAGTTTGTGATGAGCAGCAGCTGAGGGAGCTGGGGGTGTTTAGCCTGGAGAAAAGGAGGCTCAGGGAGACCTTATCACTCTCTATAACCACCTGAAAGGTGGTTGTTGAGAGGTGGGGTTCGGTCTCTTTTCCCAAGTAACAAGGAATAAATAATAAATAAATCACATATTTATGTCATAAAATAAAAAAAATATGAGATAAGAGGAAATGGCAGCCATTTCAAGTTGTGCCAGGGGAGTTAGATTGCATCTTATGAAAAGATGTCTTCACCAAAAGGGTTACCAACCATTGGAACAGGCTGGAGTCACTGTGCCTGGAGGCATTTAAAAGACACGTAGATGGGGCAGTTGGGAACATGGTTTAATGGTAGACTTGACAGTGTTAAGTTTTACAGTTGGACTTGATGATCTTAAAGGTCCTTTACAACCTAAATGATTCTATGACAGAAGAAAATAGTAATTAAAACCACAAGAAAGGATAAAATTTGAAAATAGCTGATCATGTGTTAATTTCATATTTCATACATATTCAAAATACATAATTATAAGGACACTAAGAATATTTCCTTTGGTTTTCTTTCCCTATTATTTACCCATTCTCAGAAGGCAATATAAGCGTTCAAACATATCCAATATTGTTTTCATTGGTAGAGATCCAGCAGAGTGAGTTTAAAAAGCTTTTCAACAAAAACTAGTCTGAAATTAGCTATTTATTCCACCAGTGAGGAAAAGCCTTTTTTTTTTCAGTTTGTACAGTATGAAATTGTCATGGTGTTAGATGAACTGCAAAATAAGCAGCTGTTTCTCCTGTTGCAAAACTACGACTCTGTTAAAATACTATGTCCCCAAATATAGGATTGGTTTTTAAAGAGTTTAAGATACTAAAATTGCACAACAAAATACTGAAATTCAAAATATTCTGAATGTGCACACACATATTAAAATCTATACATTGTTTCATATAAAACATTTAACTATAATAACACACTGTAAAAATGCCTGGGTACACAAATACATGAGGTGTAGCTCAGTTGTTTTAATTAAAGCAAAATGGCAAATGTAGGGAACTGTGTCATTATGAAGAAAGTTTCATGCCTGTATATCAGCTATTGGCTACATGGTCAAAATATTTGTCCTAAGCACTTTTCATAATCATGTCTGCAGAAAATATTTAATCCCCAGAAAACTCAGAATTTTCCATTATCTGTGAGATTCAATTTCTTAGCTCTTTTGCTGTATGTCAGTAAAGGGTCTCATGCTGGCAAAAAAGCTTTAATTACACTTAGAGCATACTACTTCACAAATATTCTTTTTTTTATTTTTGAAACATAACAATCCCTTTGGATTTCTCACCAACAGAAGCATTCATAGTTTGGAACTATATTTGGAGGCATTTGGAGCTTTTGTATGTAAAGCAGTTCTTTATAGCTCTCTGGTTTTAAACTTGGTCATCTTTCCTTCATAACAGTCTGACGATAATTGTCATTTAAAGCCTCAAGATACTCCGTAAAACTCAAGCGTTAGCTTCAGTGTCCCAAATGACAGTCAGCTTTATTTTTACACATTGCCTGTTTTATATAGCATTACTCCCTAGAAATACTTGTTAAACCACAGAACACATTCCAAATACATAAAGAAGGGTTATTTTCTCCTTTGTTAAAGAAGGACAAGAATTTTAAAACATCTTGATGTTAAGATCTTATCTTCATAAGGTATCCTTAGATACATACTTTCATTTTCCAGAGCGATAAATCTTGGGTAATTCTCACTCATTTTAAATTATGTTCAATGACCAAGAATGCAGAAGAACCCTTCAAAACGACAGGACTGAGCAGTACAAATACCTATAGAGGATCAGGATCAGTCTGTTTGTTAAGCAAGGTTTATGTCATCACGTCTCTAAAGCTACTCAGAGAAAGTGCTACCATATTTGTAATTTTAAAATCAAGGGTATTTTAATAGAGCATAAAGTAACAAAGCAGGTGATAAATAATTAAAGAAAATAGAAATGTCATTCAATGCAGAAATGTTGAAAGTGAGTATATGTGTTACCTTTACAGTCTTAGGATCCCACCTAATCTTGTCATAATGATGAGGCAGCTGAAATTGAATGCAATAATTTCTGACAGAACTAGAAATTTTTGTGTATTTTTAATAAGAATATATTTTAAAAAGTGAAACTCTTCAACCACTCCACCTTCAGTGAACTTGGAGAATTCAATGGCATTCTCTCCCTTACACCTTTCATTTAGGACAATTAAGTCACAGAATTACTGAAATCCTCCTATAATTGAAAAGCACAGAATCAGTATCACAGTAAATAGTATCAAAATGCTACCTATTTTATCATGGGGAATCCAGCAAACAAACATACCAAAACCACTGGGAAGATGAAAAGGAGAAACAATTAAGTTTAATCTTACATTAGTGTTTAATTTGAAAAGAATTGTTTTCCTTGCCCAAATAGGTGCATGCTAAGCAACACTTCCATGGGGAGCTCAAAGATAATGCAGAAGGGCAAATATTGTGACTTTGGACACAACAAATTACATTATATGTCTTGCAGTATCAAAACATTCTTTTTGGTAAAGCACATAATCTTGCATCCAAATATATACTACTATTCTTGTCCAGTCTCTTCATCTGTTCCTCACATGAAAGTGCTTCTATAAATTAGAATATTTTTATAATCTGACTCTAGATCTTTTTCAGTGCTACTTTTTGTGATTAGGGGAACAGCCCTTCACATGCCATTGTGCGTGGTGTGGCACCAGAGGCTCATGCATAAGAGAAAAGGTTCGGTGTTCTGGTCTTGTTTCCCTTCTCCTCAGTCCTCCCCTATGGCCTCTGCCCTTTCAGTTGCTCTTGAACACTGAGCTAACAATAACCACCTCAGCACACTGCCCAGCCCTCAGTCCTGGATCATAGTAGTCTAATTAGAGACTTCTATTTTATATGCAAATTGGAATTGGGGATTTTTTCACATCTCCTATACATATCATTTAACATTAATCTCTGCTGAATTTCATCAGATGGTTTGTCACCCAACTACTCAGTATTTCAATGTCCTTATCTGCAGTAATATTTCATTTCTCTACAAATAATAATTTTCATAATTTATGAAGACACAATCTGTAAATAGCTGTACAACTGAGGGTTATTTAAAAAAACCCAAACCAAAAAAACCAAACACTCCTGATCTCCTTTTCCCTATATATAAAGGACCAGCATGTAGAACCTGAAGGTTTGGGGTTTTTTTAAAAAAACAGGCAAACTAAAAAACCCCTGATGGTCTTTTTTCTTATATACACAGGTCCAGCATTCACCTATTGTGACAATCAAAGAAAAGAAAGAACTTTCAGAAATGTATTTATCACAAGAAATGAACATAATATTGATCTCCCTCAAACTCAGTCAAGCCCTTAATTGCTTATGACATTATCAGTTATGATAGGATCACATTACGTTTCCTTCATAGATCTCAAATAAGAATCATCAGAATACATTCTTACAGCGTAAATAAAGCAACCAAAACTTAATTTAACAGGTCACGTGGAAAATTATTAGGGCTTTTATATAAACTTGATTGACTTATACAACTGCCAAAAGCTATTCGCTGCTTAATGAAGCTGAGCATGTTTTCTCCTCTCATTCATACTAAGTGACATCCCATTTAAGAAATTACTTTTCCAGTGAGAACAGAAGGCATGGAAAACATTGCCCAGTATAAGGGGTCAGATGGGAAGTACAAGACCGTGCTGGTCAGAAGATGCCCTGGGAACTAATTAGGTTTCAGGTGATGGCTGGTACAGAGACATGTCTTTAGCAAAAATGGAAAATGAAAGCCAGGAGAAATTTAGACAAAATTGGTTACTACAGCCACAGAGAGAGGCGCAGATATTTTTTATGCTGTAAAACAACAAGAGATTTCAAATCCTGTTTCTACTGTATTTAATTAAGAAAGACTGAAAAGACAAACAGGTCTGTGGTAATGAAAAATCTGATACACATTAGTGTCCCCTCTTAAGGGCAAAAGTTTAAATGCTGGGCAACCAGAAATGCTTAAAGGATGAACAATATATAGGTTTGTCTTGTAAATTAACTTTCAGCTATTTTTGTTCTCTATTTTGTTTATTTTAGAAAGTAAATAATAATACTACTAAAATGATTTTGTCTTGTTAGCATTGCATTTCAACTTAATTGGATGCATGGCCTTCCTGCCCTTCCCTTCCCCATGTGGCAATATTCCATGATCTGCCAATCACAGGCTAAACTTTTGTATGTTCATAAGACTAAATTACACAATACAATATAAAATGCATTTGCTTAAATCCTACTCACATTAGGAACAGGAATTTATAACAATGGTTCTGCATTTTTTATATTCAAGAAACCTGGAAGAGCAAGAGAACTTGGTGAGGTGGTCTCATCTGTCATTTCTAGAGACATAAAGTCTCTGAAGCCACAAAACCTATGAAATGTAAGATGGAAGACAGCAGGAGAACAAAAAGTGACAATTCCTATTTTCATATGGAAAGTTTGTGAGTATACTTCATCCAGAGTGTCTGGGCATTTGATGCCCTTGCCAGGAAAGCAGAGGAATGCTTTTGATACATTCAGCAGTCCTAGATCAGAGTTTGATAGACACTTCAGCCATCTCTCATTTTACATTCTTTTTGTAAAGGTGTTTTTTTGGTTGAGAGTCTGTGATTGCAGTGAGTATCCATCATCCACGGAGGATGAGAGAAACAGATGAAAAGCCCCTTCTGTGAGTACTCCCTAAGGAGTTTATATACAAAAACTTGAGATAGCGATAGTTATTAGAATGGAGAACAGTCATGTCCTTCAAGCAAAAACAGTCTCAAACCTATCAGAGCAGAAACAATCCAAAAGTCAAAACTGATGTTCACAACTACTAATGGCTTCACAGGTGGGGAAAAAAAAATCCCACAACAGAAAGGGCATTCTTATGAAACACTCATATTTCACTAGTGTGAGACTGTGCCTGGACTATTCAGGCTTGCACAGCCATGCTTGGCACCAAAAGCCTAGAGCCAGAACCCAATGTAATACAGACTGCACTTACCAGAAAAAGGGGCAAAATCAGTTTTAGAAGAAACAAGACTTAGATCAATAAAGGACTTACAAGAAGAAAAAATGACATAATACAACAGTTAATGAAATCACAATCCACTAGGAGCAACATAACATGGTACAATATAATATAAATAATCAACTGTTGACAAGAACTACAAGAGTGAGGCACAAATGCATGGCCAAGAGTACATTATCAATACTGCAGGGGGTGCAAATCTCTAGCTTGTAGCACAAAATTGCATATATGCGGACAAAAAATTAAATGAAATTAATTTTTTGTTTTACATAAGGTTTTTGACAATTTTGTCACATCATTCCACACACAAAACTTTAGTTCTCTCTAGCATGGAAACAAAAACATCTGTAACAACATTTATGGATTAATACAGCAAGTAAAAACTCAGGAGTTTTCTGTCATCTAAACAATGACACATGTAGCTTGTAAAGGACCACTTGTCAGTGATTGACTCTGCTAATGCAGGATTTGGAAATTAACTCAAGAAGAAATCTCTGTGTATATCAGGTGAACTTTGATTACAGGAAAATGTGATGAGACATAAAAGTTGTTTTAGCTTAACAGATCCCACTGCTCAATTGTCCTAGTTGGATTCATGTCCATAAGAAAGTCTCCTCCATGAAAACCCAAGAAGCAAGTAGGAAAACCAAATCTGCAAGTTTATCAGGGACTTCATACACTAAGTTGACATCTCAGTGTAAATTTTTTTGTTACCGGTTAGGATATTTGCAAAAGGTTTCAGAAACTTTCTTTTCCTGGATGCAGGAGTACAATGAAACTGTCTACTGTACGGTCAGACTCTGAGTGCATGTTAAGAGAGTTAAAAGACAAGCCCTCAGTTTTAGCCAACACACAGTCCAGCATAACTAGCAATCTAGAAGAACACATGACTGTCACATATGGCCTTTAAATCTTTTTAAACTTGTATCTGTAAGCTTTAGAATCTATGGAAATGCTACTTGTTAACACTAGACATTCAATAGGTAATACCCTTATGTCATGCCTAGTAAGAGCTCTTGTGCTGTTAGCAATTACAATTTGAGATGTAGAAGAAAGAAAACATGGGCAGAAAAACTGAGAATCAGGATTATCCTTCCTGCAAGTTAATTGCAAGGTTTCTTGGTGCTTTAGGATTAGTGGGAGTACACACTTTAAACAGCTTGAGCCTCTTCAAAAAACTTATTCTGAGTGGGCAAACGTTTTTTGTTTGTGCTGGATCCAAATAGATAAATGAGCAATAATCTCAGTATTATCATCAAATTCTGATGCCTCCCATCATAAACTTTGGGGAAACTTTTTGTGAAGATCCTTGGCCAGTGATGATACACTTAGAAGATGAACATCTGTACAGTGATGAAGTAAACCAGATCCAGGACTCAAACTCCTATGCCAAACTAGGATAACAGCACACCTCCTAGCTCATGTACAGCAAGGTTAATTCTGTAGAAGATGTAAGAGATACTTAAATACTGCCCCAGTCTCCAGTATGGAGACACAAAACCAGTTTTATGAAGTCTAAATATTTCCATTCACAACCCTGTTCTTGTGGACTATCCTCCACAGTTGTTATGACTGCCTTTCTTTCATTTCTGGTTTTTTTATACAGGACTACAAACCCGCACTTGCTGACAAATTGCTACTTATTTTTACCACACATTGATAAATGTGAAAATGCTTTGAATGATCAAGGCCAGCATCTCTTGGCTGCACACAAAGGTTGCATGAGTTTCATCAGCTACTCTTACCAGCAAAAAGAACAGATTCTGGGATACAGCATTATGTATGTATATGACGCCACAAAGTTGGCAAACTGAACAATTTCCGAGAAAGTCTCGGAATGAACTGATTTTAATTGTAATCATATCAAAGCTGTGTGTTTTTGATAGCAGGGAGTACAGCTTTGCTCTGAAATACATCTCACTGACACTGAAATCAACTTCCTTTGTTCCTAAGGTGTTCCTAAAAATGACTGTGTGGAAAAGTTAAAATCTTTTGAATTCCTAAGTCATGTAGGGCAAGCGACCTCTAAGAAGGCACAGTGTTCACCATTTCCCTTCTGGCCACTTCACTCTCCCTCATAGCTTTTATAATTTTCTACTCTTGTATTGTTATCACTGGAGTCTACTTTCTCAAAGACTGAAGACAATCTGAGAAGAATGTGTTTCAGCTGTGCATAAAAATTTTCATATATTAAACTATTAAGTTAACACATTGAAAAAAAAAAAGGAGCTGTCCTACCACTATTCAGGGGAAAATGTCTGTACTCTTATATGTAACCTTTAATACTTTATGCATATATGCTTTCATTTAAAGAGTATCTATAGAAGTCTTCCTTAAGTCTTCCTTAAGGAGCGTAAGTTGTGCCTCTGTGTGAAAGGGTGGTTAATGGAATTAAACCCCCTCCCATCTTGCTCCAGAACTGCTTTACATCTAAATTGACAACTTACAACCAGCACTAACAAAGTATTTCTACCAAAATTTCTTAAAACTAACTACCGTAGGAGGCAACAATTTAACTTTATTCTCTACACTGAATATCTGTCTCATGCCACAAATATTATAGGAATGAAATGTTCTGGCAATGTCTTTCTCGTGGATATTACTTTCATGAATTAAGGACCTGCTACAAAATCAATTTCTAGTCTTGAGATGAGATGCATGCATATGTCTACATGAAAAGTGTATAGGAAAGGACATAAAAAAACCCAACACAAAATATTAAATTCCTTTCTGTCATTGACTTGCAAATCCTAGCAAACCAAGTATTTTGGTATTTCACCACATCATATATTTCCTTTGTAATGGCAGAATGTGGAAATCAAAAAGACCATCTCTCATGGTACTATAACATGGTACTATTGACATAAATCTATAGGCACATCATGGAAACTTTCCCTAATCTGTAATAGTAATAAATTTCTCTTTATTCTTGAGACAATCTTTCCCTAATCTGTAATAGTAATAAATTTCTCTTTATTCTTGAGACAATCTTTCCCTAATCTGTAATAGTCATAAATTTCTCTTTGTTCTTGAGACAACCTCCATGCTGTTCATCAAAACCAGTGCTGCCTCATATGCTTGCCAGGCCCTATGTACACGAAATCATTTGGCTTGGAAGACCTCTTCTTTAGGCACGTACCATTACAGTGGGTGAGGAACAAGGCTGAAATCTGACAATGCTTTTTTGCTAGTTTGAAAAGCTTCTTGCTTACAGGATGAATATGCTGATGAGAACAGAAGTCTAGAGAAAGTTGAAACAATGACACTTTCTCAGAAATATGCTGCATTTCTATATTTACTGTCTTTATCAGTTCCAGGAGTATTTTAAAACCAGCAGGTACTGAAAACGAAGTGGCATTGCTTTAACTGGTGTAGAGGAGTGATAGGAATGCAGATGGTAGTACCTCCTTTTATGCATTCTCTGAAAGCTTCTTCTATTGAAGTAAAAGATCATGTGATAGAAGACATATCTACCTTCTAGAAGAGTTTTCAGGGGGGAAAGCTGTGGTGTTATCTAGGTAAGGCTACCTCTTGAGTGTTCTTACTTTGGGAACCTAAGCACCTATGACTAAAGTCTAGGGAAGGTAAGTTTCATGACATTTCATTTCAGACTGATACAGATGCTGTGGAACTGTAGTGGTGATGGGTTCCACACAATTGTTCCTAACCTTGGTGTGGTGCATGAGACTAGTAAGGGTACATGTTATCACTTCTGCCATAAGTACTCCTCATTCATATGCCTGATGGTATTCTACTGAAGATGTAATTATATTAACAAAATCAATACATTGGTTTTCCGCATAAATTATTTTGAGTTGCAAAAGAAGTTAACCTACCACCTTTTCTAGAATACATGCAAATGCCAAGAGACTGATTTATTTGTCATAGTAATTATTGCTCTCTGTCTGATAAAGTACTTCCTTTGCCATTTAAGAAAGCAGTTTACTTTTTAAGGATTATCAGAAAACATGAAAATTACAACTTGCATACAAAATAAAATAGATATAATTCAACAATCCATCACCTTAAATCAGATTTTAAAAGTGAAGCTATTATTTTTGCATATTTCATCAAATTAACTCACTTAATATTTCATGGTTAAATAGGGGAAGGATAGTTGTGAGGCAAAATAACCGAATTAAGGTGCATGGAAGAAGATTCTGTTCTCTCTAGAAGTAATATTCCAGTAAGCTGATTTGCCTTCCATTTTCTCCTCTCTCCTTTTTCTACTCAAATCAGCTAGGAGAGCCACAGATACTTTGTTAATGTTGAAGAGAGCATGGTGTCTTGGGGTGACTTTGATGCTTCCTAGGATCTCAAGCACTTAAACACCAGCTAAATAAGAAAAACTGAAAATTCAGAACAGGTCTCCTAAGCAGGTGACAGATTCCTATGACTACTAATCCTGCAGTAAGTTCCTAAAAGTAAAATTATTTCTTATTTCCCAACATCCCATTTTTCTTTGTTCACTGAACTCAGTTTAGTACAATGAATCCAGAAATAACAGCTTTCTTCATCTTCAACATTAACAAAATATCCGTGGTATTGGTTTTCTTATATTAAAGGAAAAAGATTGTGGTTTAGAATTTTTGCAATTTTTAGAATAGTTTTGGAGCAGTTCTCTGGGCATCATGAAAATACCACTAATAAATTTTGAAAGCCTTCTTTCTTTTTTTTCTTTCTTTCTTTTGTTCCAAGACCAAAGTCTGAACATAGGATCTATCCTAATAAATCATGCTCCCCTTGATATAATTCAGGATAGAGGAGTCTATGAATCTTAGATGACAAAAATAAATTTTGATCATGATGGTATGATAACTTTGACTGATGCAGATACAGGCAGTCACTGTGCTTGCTTGCAGTGGGTTTGATACTAATTGAAGAGGAATAAATTCTCACCATTTACATACTGCGAAGTCATGTCTACATCAGATATTATACAGTCATTTCCCTTCACAAGATTTTAGAACTACTCTTAATTCTCTTTGCACAGCTGAAAATGAATATGTGAAACAGCACAGAGGGTTAAGCAATCACAATGAACAAGCAATATGTCAGACTGACCCGCTAACAATCAAATAAAGAACCAGCTACACAAACTGTGCTATCAGATCCAGGCCAAAATCCCCCCCAGTACCCATCTTTCACTCCACTGAAAAACAAAATTGACACAAATTGCTGAAGTACTTCCCATGAGTGGACTTGGCTAAAGTGAGTTTTGTTACAATGCACATTACTTTGAAGGTAAACTTCAGTATTTATTATTATCACTACTCAAAATCAAAGAGCTAATAACAAGTTTGAATACCAATGACTTCATGCTATCCCCTAGAAAAGATGGACAATATTAAAAAATATGGATGTGCTTTCAATCTCAAAAGCAGAAGGACACTATGTATATTTTGTGTTATGAAAATATAACTCAGTGTTCATCATAGTTCTGCATCTGTCTTCAGGTAGCAAAAGAGAAATAGGTTGAACTACATAGGTTTCTGGCATCAAGCAAATCCTGCTGAAGTCAACTTAGGCTGAAGGCAAACTGTACTTGTAAAAATAACTAAAATTCTAATTTAGGTGCATAAATATGCATCTAATAATTTACTTTACACACTTTCCCCTCTATCCCATGATACACTTCAAAGCAAGAAATAACATGGCTTTTAAATGTAACATTTCTGTAATTTTGCAAACAAAGAAATTCCGTGTTGAAAAGCAGTAATACTGTACCTTGATTTCTTCTATTTCATCTGGCACTATCTTGTATGCAGATATAGTCCCACCCAACCTGAAATCAGGAGAAGAAAAATGTTCTCAAAATCACTAACAGAAAATACAGTATGTTAATAGTGTCATGACTTGTTCCAAAACACAATATTCCTTCTACCAATTTAGAGGTAAAATCCAGTAAGTCCCAAAGCAAAAGCAAAAATCCCCCTATCTTTATCCAACCAAAAATCTTTGTGTGATTAATATAAATACTAGAAACAAGGTGTCCATCACCTTAACAATTAAGTCAACCAAACAGAATTACCGTCACCAGGAAGGTATTATTTATATTAATGGCAATCAATCATCATATTCTGTGATTTCCTGTTGATTGTCTAAGGCATATGGATGAGCTTAAATAATTGAAGCCTGATGTGCTTTGAGCTGAGTATTTCACTATGGTGCTACGCAGTCTGAAATGCATCCAAATACAATTCTACAAATTGAAATTTTTGAATTAAATGTGCACATACAGACATCACAAATCACAGAGGCTTCATGGCCTCCACGTTCAAAAAATCTCTGCAGTTAATGACTGGTAATAAAAAGTGGGTGATGGGCAATAGCTGACATTGACACAGAAAAATAGAGAGTTTTGTTCCACATGGAAATCACTTTTTTAAATCCTACAAAAATCCTGGTAAACAATAGTTCACATACTGAAGATGGATGAATAGCATGTACTATAAATGGTGGTTAATACTACATTTTCCCCAGAGACATACAGGCATGGCTTCTTTTATTTCATGAAGCAGTATCATTGATAGTGACAATTCAGACCTAAAAATATAAGTGCACTAATGACCTCCTGCTGGCCCTACACAGCAATACTATTCATTTTCTGGATCCTATAAAAATGGAAGTCACATAAGAAACTATTTTTTGTAAACCAGTATACACCTATCAAATGTGTATTTGAATTATCTCCCTATCACTGGAATTTCTCTTTCCAATTGTCAGCATTTCTACAAAGGTGTATTTTCTTATATCTTGGAATTATTATAAATATTGTTTAGTCGAGTGAAAAAGGGAAGAAGAGAATAACACAGAAAATACATTAAGATTTTTCACTGAAGTCCTGCCTTTCTATATCTCTCTCGTAAATGAACTCTTTGAAGGCTTTACACAGAGGATGAAGTCTGCATAGGATGAAGTCTGAAATCCATCATTGCTCCAGGTAACACCAGCTATGATTTCTGAGGTAGAGACAGGGCTCACTTATTTCAACATCCAAATTCATCATGGACAAGGAGTGCTGCAATTGCTCTCTCCCATTTCCTCTGCAACTTCCATTGCTGCCATTGAGTGGCATTTAAGTGACCTTAAAGTTGGAGAGAACTGAAACCTTTTTTGCCAGTGCAAGTACAAACATGAGCTTTTATTTTTCATTACTTTTGTTTAAAGGTGTTTCTAGGGCTAGCTACAAGAAATTGGCTTTAGCATCATTTGGTGAAGGATTGCCTCACCAAACTGTGACACGCAATGGCTCAGATGGCACAGTGACATTGCACCTGACCAGTCCTGTGGCTACTGGGGTGAGGTCCCTAAGAAAGAAACTTTTGTGTACTTCTTTCAGATCCATTCCTGCCTGCACTTTGGAGTACCCTAAAAACCATTGACTTTCTACCCTCTAGCAGAAGGAGAATACAGAACCTCTGCTGCCAGCACTCCAGCAACATGGAATTCCACCTGGCAGATATCTTTATTGGCTTCCCTTGGTACAACTATTAAGCACTTTCTTGGAATATCAGAAAAAGAAATCAAAATAATTGACTCAGTAAACTCATCTGAGTTGCTTATGCCATTAATTAGCATCACTATGCCAATAGTACTGCAAAATTTTGCGTCAAGAGTTTAACGCACTCTGAATCTGCCAAGCTGCAGTTCAAATGGTACCACTTTTAGAAAGTAAATGTTAGTTACCACAGTTTCACATTTTTTAAAGGGAAAGATATATTTAAAATTATATTACTGTTTAAACAAACAATCTCTCACTGATAGCTCCAGCTCCCATATCTCTTAATGTATTTACAATCCTACACTGACAACTTTATCTTAAAAATCCAGACTACAAACATAAACAGATTTGAAGCTGAAAGAGAATCAGAGAACATTAATATACAATTTTCTGAATGCCTCTGATTTGAAATGAAGTTTTTAAGGAAGTCTATCCTTTTTTCATTTCAGAACATTAGATTTCACTCAATCTTACAACTTCTGAAAGAGATCCATCACAGCATATTATAGTACCAGATTTAACTGGCGAAAGACATAAAAAAGACATTTCACTTTTTATATAAAGTTTGGCTGTCAGTTTCACAGAACTTTTAAGGTACCACACACACTGAGAGGATGCAGCTAACACAGCCTGAACTCTGTAAGTATGATATATAAGAAACAAAATTTCTGTTTTTACTATATAATAATGCATACATAAGAAAAAAAGGATTTAAGCTGCCTGTTTGGCAGGCTGTGAGTAATGATCAATAACATACAGACAAAATTTAAAAACACTCAACTTCTGATGGCAAAATATCTTTCTTAGTTTCAGTGTCATGCAAGAACTATTGTGGTATACCATTCCCTCACCAAAGAAACTAAAGAGGCAGAACCAGTTGTGAAACATGTTGCATACTCTTCACCCAAAAACCATAAATACCAGTTTATGCCAACTTCAAGGTAAATGCTCTGAGAAATTTGAAAACTATTAATTTGGTGCTACCACATCACTATTACAAATCTCCAACAGTCAGGTAAGTCTGAAGTGTAAGGGACTAGACAACATCGCACACACACAAGTTACAAAGGAAAAAAACATTGTCATTATTGGTAAGAAAAACCAGGAAAATCAAAGCAAATTGAAAATCAGTGCAATAATGGATATGTTGAAATTGAGGACAACTTTATATTTCAAGTGTTTCTCTGAATTACATTTAAGTATAACCATCAATTGTCTGGAAGCTTGCTTATCATTGTGCAGATCCTTGATTTGATTACTGACATCTGAAAGAACAGAGACCAGACAATTACACATAGGAGATTTCAGCTACAGGATGATTCACAGACTATGACAGAGGGCTTGCACATGGCATATTTTTTCACTTTGTTGTGAAAAACCTCTCTCTGCAGGTTGTTTTTTTTTAAATATTTTACAGTACCATTCTTAATCACAATGTTTCAAGAAGTAACTGCGATCAGAAGAGCAAAGGACCAGCTAGCCTCAGTGAGTATACATTAACTACAATAGGCTTTGTATGCTAAAATACAATGCAGCAAAGAACATGTTAGAATGGCCAAAATTCAGATCACTAGGGATGCAAATTTTGTGTGGAACCACTCTTCATCTTTCACATATTTTACTTTAATTTACGGATTTTACTATAATTCTCTCCATTTGAACAACTCAACATCCAGCATCCTCCAATATAAACGGCGTTTTCTTTCTGATAATACACACCTAACCAAGAGCAAAGATACATATACAACCAGCTACTTCCAGTACACTGAAAAGATGGTCACAAACTTCATGTAGAGACCTAATGTACAAAGCCTTTCTCTCCCAAACTGCAGTATTTTCACACAGTAGCAAGCCACACTATTTAACACTGAAATTATTTGAAATACCAGTTACCTTTAATGTTTCACTTGTATATGAAAGAGATAATCTCAAATGTACCAGAATTTATATTCAAATTTTGACAGACATTAGTCTTATCAGCTCACTACCATACCTTGCATGTAATACAGACAGCCCAATTCTCTAATCTCTTTGCAAAAGAGAAATTAAATTATTCGTAGATGTAGAAGTAAGAGCCGACACAAAAATAATGAAAAACTACACCTTATACTGGGCTAAACTGGTGAAGGCCTTTGAGGCAAGTATCAGAAAGGCAGAAATTCCATAAAAATAATCAGGAAATAATAAATATAATTATTTGAACTGAGGTTTTAAAAATAACAGAAATGTAATGTCTTTTTTATCTTTTCAGACTGGGTTTGTGAAAGTTCACAAAAAGGATTCAGGAGAATGTGAAAAACAAGGTTTCTATAGCAACCTAAGAAATTAGCAAAATAGAGGAAATAAACTGAACTAAGGCCAACACAGTTGTATTGGAACAGATGGATGCTTTACTATTTCACAAATTAGAGCAGAACACCACAGTAGAGAGAAAACTACATCCAAGTTAAGGAAAGTTGAAAACCAGGAAAAACAGTGCTCAAATGGAGGCAAGAAACAATGAACCACAGCTCAAATGAAAAGTAAACTCAAGACAAAACTGAAAGATAAATAAATTACAACTATTTTACATTATTTTAACAAGCTGACCTATTTGCTGTTTGTGTTAGTTCCCAAATAGTGCAGGTTGGACTTCTGGCTGATTTTCCCCAGTGCCCCTCCATATATCCATGTTCAGAAGGACTCACTGGAGCTGCAGAGCTCCATTTTGTGCAAGACACTTTTGCACTTGGACTGAATCCATACAGGTCAGCTTTTATCATTTGAATTCTGACCAAAGATATGAACACAATCTTTATATACAGTTCCACATTAAGGGACTGCCATAAGAAGCTGAGCTATTGATTCATCAGTTAACTTAATAAATGAGTCATACCGAATGCATTGAAGTAAATTTTCTAAAAATAGTTTGTAGCCACCTTGGCTGCTGTCATCTGCTGAATTTCTCCAACACCACTTTAATTAACATTAATCTTTCTTCAGATAGATCACTGTCTAAACAATATCAAGTTGTCACTAAGCCTCCCAATGAAACTCTCCTTCATCTTTTAATGAAAGCAAAACTCAAAATCCTTCACTTAACATTTCTTTCCCAGATCCATCTCACAAATATATTTGTTACCTGCCATCAGGATATTCTGTCTTTTGACTGGTTTATAAACCAAGCAGATTATTCAAGAGAGACTGGGAGCAGATCAAATGACTGGGAGCCAGACTGGCTATTTCTAATTTGATGGGCATGCTCATTTTATCACAGGCTGCTGAATGAATACTTGCTACAACACCTCTCCTGCCAGAGCAAACTGACCAAGTCAGCATTCTTGGCTTACTCAGCTGGACTACCTTGATGTTGACCCCCATGATATCAACAAATCAACTGGCCTCGGATCCTCACATCCTCACAAAGTATTCCAAGGAGGGAGGATTTGAAAGCAGCTTTTCTCTCCACTACCTGCAAGATACATCAAAGGCAGACAGGGAGCTCCTTTAATTGATAACTAGTTTCTACTGACCTTTGAGAAATCGCTAAAGCACCCTGAGGGAGGTAGTAAGAAGGCTGCTATTCTGGGCTCCCTTCCTACACAACAGAACACTGGTAGCTCCAGCAAGCTGGGCTGCAGCTCCTATTGCTGGCTGCTCGCCAGCAAAGAACTGTGCAAAACAGCTTCCAAAGAGGATCCTGGTGACAGCTTTACTTACTCGAAGGTGTAAAATTACGTGATGAAGATCCACCCCAGGTTTTTTGTTTCTTTTGGGGGTATTATTATTATTACTATTACTACTATTACTAGTATTATTTTAATGGATTCAATAATTAGATCCTTGAAAACTTACTTCCCTCCTCCCCCAGTCTTAGGCTAACTTCAACATGCTGTATGGAAAAACCTCACAGAAATCAAATTATTGCAGACATGCCCTCTGTCAGTTCATGTCTCTCATGAACAACAACTCTGATATTAAGACATCAAATTTACAGGATTCTCCCTCTGCCTCACCATGTCGCAAAGATTCTTGGCACCCACTAAAAAAAGAAAGGGGAGGGGATTAACCAAAAAAATTTTATTTCCTACCTTATCACTGTTTTAAGGGTAAAAAATATACCCCATTTTCTGCTGCTTTCAGGCTTTTCTTTTTTCCCCCCAAGAAAAGCAAAAAACTACATGACAATGTTATTTTTAAGGAGGAAAGCCATATTATTTTTCTCTTTCACCCTTCAATGTTGGTTTGTTGCTTCTTTGCTTTTTTTTTTAAATTGTGCTATAGGAAAAGCAAGACTAAATCAGAAGAGGCTAATTTTTCAGACACTTCCAGCAGGAAATATTACCACCTCAACAGTTTATTATTGGAAAAGCATAGAAGAAGGATCTTTGTCCTCAACATATGTCGGAAACTAGGGATGAGGTCATATGTAGGTCATTTGGCAATCACAGGACCAGGAGCCACTCTTTCCTTCTAGCAGAATTAATCTGACTTGATTTCATTTTGGGGAGGAAAGCTGGAACTGTTATAAAGAATATGAATTTAAAATGCACACCTCTGTGTAGTTATCCAGGCCCACGTGAGTTCAGAGCTTAGTGTACTTTTCTAGAGGGTAATTTTGGTTCACCTCAGCACACGGGGCACAGCCCTGTGTGACAGTCTGGGGTAGCACTGCTGCCAATCAAAGGACAGCTCGGTAGATGGACTGCCTCCAACAAACTGGATAAAGAGAACACTTATAATACCTGGAATTTTCAGGGGTGCAGTTTTATTTTTATTTTAATCTCAGCATGGGGAGGTGCCTTCTGTGCAAAATCAGGAGGAATGCCAAGCTTCCATGAGAAGCAAAAACTATTTAAGTTTTGACTTTTACTAAATAAATTAATTGATAATTGCTCAAAAGTCCTATCATCAATACTTACATGCTTCATGGCAAGAATTTAAAGCATGAAAATAGCAAATATTTTAGTACCGTCGAATAAAGTAAAGTATAAACAACATGGATATTTGTAACATCAATCTTTTTGGGGGGATTTTAGTACTTAACTGGTAAATAAATACTTCCTCATTTGTAATAGACTAGTTCTACCAGAGTATAGCAACTGAGATGGTCTGAGAATAAAGTACTGAAGACTAATTCTGCACTTCAGATTTTCATTACATATTTGAAATTTTATTTGTAATTAAAACTGACTTATAAAGTCTTCCCAAATGTCAGCAGAATCTAAAAACCCTCTTGCCATGTGAACCAACAGCAAAAGAGCCCACTTCTGTGCAGGATGCATGCATGTTTATAGAGCAAAGGAATGATTGTACTATGCTCCATCTGATTGGTAATCTAAATATGGAAATCATACATTAAATCAAACAGACAGAAATGTCAGCTAGATTTAAGTAAAAATGTGTTCAGTGACTTTGAAAGTTCCCACCGGGGCATCAGATGCTTGACCAGCCAGCTCATTAAACAACATGAGCAAGATTTGAAATTTCCTGAGAGAAAAAATATGCAGAAGCAGACAAAAATCATTATCACAAAACCAGTAAAACTCTCACCATTTAGACAAAGAAATATATATTTAACATCCATGCTGGGATTCAGTCGGTAGACTGAGGACTTTAAAACACCGCATGAAAAGAAGTATTTATAGTAAGTGCCAAGACAATAATAAATGTTGATCTTACCTTGTCCTATAGGAAATACCATTGTAGGGCAAAGTATGTATTTGCATTTTTTTTCAGCAAGTACATACCTAGGAGAGATACAGAGCATTTGCATATATATTGCTAGCAATTGCCTGTCAGAAAATCCGCACCTACCTCAACTGAAAGTAAAATTTTTGGGTGCTGGAGAGTGACCTTTTGCCTGCCTTGGAAGGCACTGCAAATTAAAGGATTTAGGCAATATGATAAGAATTGCAGTGATCTGCCTGGAAATGAAAGATTTCACTGGTAAATTACCATAGCAGCTTGTAGAAACCTATGCAGGCAGATAAAGCTATTTTTGCTGACACTCCTATCTTTTTAGTTGAGCTCTATTTGCTCCTACCCCAATGTGAAAGAGAGACCATCTGAATGAAATACTAAGAAGATTCTTCCTACGAGAATAAGGTGACCCACAACTAGTAGAAACCACAAAGCTAATTTTTTGTATAAATTAACATTGTCTACCTCCCTTACAGACTTATCCAACAAGAAATGAATTTAAAATATACAACACTTCCCCATGAACCCTTCAGGCTTTTTCCATGGATATGCTGCTCACATTCCACTACTATACCATAATTTTCTTTCCAATAACTTTAGTGCATATTTTCCCTTCTATTTTTAGATACTTGAGCTTGTGAACATGCTTATGAAGCATGGTTAGACACATAAAGTCTATGTGCCAGTTTATGCCAAGGTTAAATAAATTCAGTGTTTATTTTAAAGAGAGGAAGTTTGACTGAGATACATAAAACCAGAAAATGGGACCAGCAGTAGAGAAACATTTGATGTTGGAATGAATTGCAGACCATGGGCTGGAAAGAACAGTCACAGTACTTTCTATGATTAGGCAAAAAGACATCCAGAAAATATCTTCATTCCAAAAAAATCAATAAGGTGAGAGCAGGATGATTCAGACTTGGAAATAATAAAATGTGGCTAATATGTGGGAATGGTCTTATCATTCCAGATTCTAGACCAAATTTTTTTCCTTGCAATTTAAATCACAGGGTTTATGGATGACCACCGGAACTTTCAAATAACTTGTTTAAAAAAAAATAATCCTACAATACTGAAATTACAAGAATGACAGAAGAGTCTCAGAGATAAGCAACATCCAGAAAGGCTAACAAACTTGTTCACACAATACTTCACCTTCTGGAAGCTCTTAATGCCTCATTTTGCTCCACCACATTCCAGAGAGATGTTAAGCATGAGTAAAATCCAGCACACAACTAGTGGCAGTCTTATTGTATCTATATTTCTCCAGACAGTTAAATTCAAAAGTAGAATTTGCTGGTTTTCTTTTTATTTCATACATTCGTGGGTTGGCATATATATACATATATTGCCCTGTGTGTCCTAAGTGGTGAATTAAATTCTGTTTAAAACAGTAACCTGACTCAAAGGGAGTTTTCTTAGTGTATGCTCTGTGCTGGGGAATGTGAAATGGAAAAAGAAAAATCTGTTCAGCCACAGAATGGAGTCACAAGAATGAAACAACACCACATTTGATCTGTCTTCATACCTAGAAGGAACTTTCTATAGACAAATAGTATTACTGACAATGCTGCAAGTGAGATTTTACTGCATGTCTCACATAGTTATCTCCATTCCAGATAATTTACAGCTACTTCTGAAGTCGTCATCATCCATATTTTACAGCTGCTTGTAAAATATGTCTGTATGGTTCAAACTCAAGATCCTGAAAAGCAGTTATTCATATATTATTGGCTGTGGGTTTTTAGAACTCTTTTTTTGTTTTCTGTAGTTGTCACTCCCTTTTTCTTTGCATCTGATCATTTAAATGTCAACAAAAAGTTTCTAGATGAATTTAAAAACCACTTGATGTATTGTCTCTGCTTTCAATGCCACAACAAATTGTAACCTGACTCTTTCAATATTCAGAAACATGGGAGGCTGTGGACATGTGGATCATGGACAACTTAAGAAGGCTTTGATTAAATGTATTTGCGCATTTTGTTCCATTCAGGTCCCAAAAATAATTTCTACTTCTAATTTTTAAATAGCTTGCACAAACATAATCCATTGACAAAATGTAACTACTCCTCCATACTTGCAGCTTTAATTTACCTTGTAAGTCACAATCAGCTATGTTCTCCTTCCATCTATTCTGTATGATGTTCTCTTAAAAGCAAAAATAATAGAACAATCCCCTCTGGTTCCATCTTCCGAAGCCCTTCTCTCTTTTTATTGCTCCTGCTATAAATATGACTTTAAGGTGGAACTGCAAGGTTGCTGAGTACACCACAGTACTTACTACCACATTCCTTTGGCTGACAGTGACCATACCATGCCCCATAACTTCAACATGCCTCCAGCAATTCCCAAGCTGAAGAACACGGTTAAGGCAGAGATTTGATCTCTTCCTCAGTTTCTGCTCCAACACAGGAATGAAAACAGATGAGGTGAATCCTGGAGCTTACATTTCTGTAAAATAAGTAACTTCCTTGAGCACTGGTATGTTTATTCCATGTCAGGGAGGCCTGGCCAATTTGTCTAGATAAATACAGCAAAAGTGACAGGAGGAGTGTACCTTATTGAAAGGAGAAATTTAGGCTAGAAGTCTCTGCCACTTACCAGTGTATTTGGAAATTATAACCCCACACAGATTTTTAAAAAAAAATTAAAGCAGTAGGGATCTTTCATTTTCCAGCATGTCTGTCTTGGTCTCTCTTTTCTCACAATCAATTTCACGTATCTGGAGAGCAGTCTTGAAAAGTGCTCAACCCGCAATCCTACCAGCAAGTACCACAGACAGCTTAGATGTGTTCCTAGGGATCTGAAATGGCCACTACGTAAACTGATCATAGAATCACATTGGAAAAGATTAAGCAGCATGGATTTTGCTTAGATTGATACACCCAGAACCACATTACATTAACTGAATTCCTGACTGTCAATAGGCAAATGACTAAGGTGACCAACACTAACATTGCTAATACTTCCCACAGTACTTCCCAAGCCACAGTGCAGAAAGGAAATCAAAGATGGTTAGGGAAAGGCTACCTGCAAACTGGTAGTGAGGACAGCACAGTGTATGCACGACTCATGGATAATGATATAAAAAACAAACACATGATGTTTATGTACAGAGATAGCTGGGCTTTATGAATAAACCACTGTAAGAAACTGCAATTTTTCTTGCCCAATCACAATTTACTGTTTTACTCCAAACAAGCAATTATTACTATGAAACCTGCCTTTTCCTTCCAGAACTAGCACTAAACACCCTCACTCTTTAGACAGTAACAGTAATAACCGAAAAAGCTAGTTACAAAAGCCCAGAAATAATCCCAGTCTATACTGAAATGAGTTTAAGCGATACCTAAATTTAGGAACTGAGCTAAACTGCAGCATTGCATTAAGAAAGAACATTTAAAGAACTGATAGAAAAAACACTATAGATAATGCCAGTAGAATAGATTTTAGGACCTTAACCTCTGGTTAAACTGCAAGATCATATTATGCTGGCAATGCCATACTATAATTGCTTTACAAAGTTTAATTCTATTTTGGAATTGTCTTTGTGATCAAAGAGCTTAGAGATAGGTGAATGGTGCCATCAGGTCAAGCAATGGAAGAATCTTTCATTTAAAACATAAAATATGGATCTAGAAAGCCGATGGACCAAAGACCATTTACAAACTAAAAGATAAATCCAGATTTTGTATCTTAAAAATATCCCCCCTCCCTTCCCTCCAGCAGAATATCATGGGTAGATTTTACTAGGTTATTTCAGCATAAACTATATTGTCAGCTATATTTTCATCCAAAACATGTCAGGACAAATAGTGATGCTATCCCTCCACCAGAGCAGTCAACACTTTAGCTCCTATTTCCTCCAGCCACATCACCTGACTTTAAATGCTCATTGATGCATAATGTTACCCTAGATACATGTCAAGATACATTTCATAGCTGCAGTGCCTCTATACCTTAAGCTGCTAAGAAGGCATGCTTCTCCAAATTCAGCAGTGTTCTTCAAAGCTGAGAAACATGATTACCGAGCGCATATTGGTTGGCTTCATAAATCATACAATAATTATAACAAATGGCTCTTTAAAAAAAATAGACTTCTCATGCTCTGAAGCTTAGATTACAGATGTTTTAGTATGAAAAACAGAATATCCTCTTTCATCTTACTTAAGGAAAAAGATTTTTTTCAGTAGAAGCATTCCCACCTTTGCAAGTCTTATATAATAACTTGTCCAAAACCCACTCGTACTGAATTCAAAATAATTTCTAATGAATAAATAAAGTGTGGGAGAAGCCTTTTACAAATAAAAGCAAGTCATAGCTGAGTACCTGACACCTAAAAGTGTTCATTCCAAGGTTATCCTTCTGTCACATCTATTGATTAGCTCACTGTTCAGCTGATCTTTACTCCACAGTGGCCAGATATTTACAGTGAAGCACAGCGACTCCACTTGTGCCACATATGCCATTAAACATAAAAACTCTATAGGTAGATTTTTAAATTTCTCATTGAGTTTACATTGATAAATTCATACAGCATTGTAGCATTACTGGCATTTCTACTCTTGCCCCAGCTCAGTTTCATCCTCAGAACTGCACTGGTCCATGCATGAGCAAAACAGAACAAAAGTTTTCTGACCATTTCCCTCTCCTCAGTCTTTCCCCTTCTAAAATTAGCTGAGTAAATAGCTATAATGCAGAAATACTTCAGGGAGAGCTTTCATATTATTGGAGAATTCTCTTTTACAGAGCAATGCAATCCATGACACAGTTTTGCACTAAATTGCATTAAAGAAAGTATAAGGCACTAGAAGTCTTCTGATTTTACAATAAATTAAAATAAAAACCCTAACTCTGAACAATTGTTAATGACTGATACTTGAATGATGCATCATAATGAAAGCTTGGTACTTGTTTTTTAAAATGTTTACTACCTCTTCTGGCAGAATTCTCAGAGCTTTTATTAACAACTGAACTATTAAATGTAGGAGATGAAGGAAGAAAAAACCACAAACCAATCAAAACCTTGGATCCATTTGTTATTTTCAGGGAGCTATACCAGCATCCCACATGAGATCACAGCCAACTCTGTACCACAGTGAGAGTGGCACTGAGCCACAACTAATAAACCGTGCTGAGAGGAAAAGCATGTTGGCTTGTACTCAGCAGTGTGCTACAGACATCCCTCTCACAACCAGCCAGCTCAGAGTACTCGCTTGTCGTTATTTGTCAAAAGCTATTAACAAGGGAATAGGTAAATGACATTAATTACATAATTTAAACATAAAATGTATAAAATATGTTGCATGTTATTGTTGCTCTGTCGGACACGAGACAAATAGGCAACTCAGGAGGTCAGCCGGAACAAGGCCGGGCAGAGAGCAAAAGAGCCCCAACCTCTCTTTATTCTTATATTTATACCTTTTTACAGACAGTTATGGATTGGACAAGGAGGCCGCCACCTCTCAAATTCCATAGGTGAGAAACACAGTCCATCACATTCTCCACCCCAGAAAGAAGAATGAAAAACAACATTCAAAGTACAAAACAGTCCTTGGCCGGTTACAGAAACATGGATTGTTTACACAAAATCCATGAGAACCTTTGCTACCAACTATAAACACAGCACTCTAAAAAATCAGGGCGACATGTTATAACAGTGTAATTAGAAACAGTGTGTTGTTCCATGAGAATGATGCAAAGGAATACTTCTTAGTAGCAAAAGCAACTCACTTATATCCATTCAAGATCTTTCAAATTAAAATCGGGAAAGAGCTACATGACAAATTTTCAGTGACTTTTTGTCACTTAACTATGCAATTCAATTAAAATGAAAATAGTTGTGCATCATAAAATTTTATCAAAGTTCCTCAGTGAAAGGTTTTGCAAACACTTGGACATGAAATCAAATATTCAATTTTTCGGTTTGCCAGTTTCATTTCATGTTCAACATTTCACTCATTTTTACTGGCCAGGTACAAAATATTTATTGCTTAGTTCATCTGCTTTCCTCTTCCTCATTGGCTTGCTTGTGTATTTTCAGTATTTTTAGCTCCACTTGATCAAAATGGCCTATCAAATTTAACATAAGTTATCCTTGCAGTATTTTTCCCTTAGTCCACACCCACACCCCCCAAACCCATCCCACTATTCGACTTTCTGTTAATAGCAGTTGTAAAACAAACACTTGTCTAATTTCATGACATAGCTTTCCTTTTACAAATTAATCAACAGTACCAGTCAGAAAAAGTTTCACTTTCTTCTGCCTGAAAACATGATCTATAGCTGTGAAACAGACTATTTACAAAGGCTCTGGATTATTAGATTCTGGTGAGAACAACTCATTTTTAGCAATTTTACCAAGACCAGTCTCTTGCCTCTGTTCAGCACAAAACCCTTCAAATCTTAATCTTCCTCTTCTCAAGGCTGAGTACCATACAGTACATCACCTTCCTCCAGTGATCGTTAGATTTTCCTCAGGTAACTAGCTACTGCAGATGATGGCTTATTTTATCCTGTAAGATTGTTACAAGAGCACCCTCAAAAGAAGGAAAAGAGGCAGACCTGCTGCTGAACTGAACACAGGAACAACACAGGCTAATGATCAATAACTTCAGTTAGCATTTTCCTCCATGTGTTTTAAAACAAAACAGCAACAGAAACAGCTGTAAAATCTGAATAGTGCAGATGTGTTTGAATCTCTTATTTAACCATTCACTTCTGTTCCAGAATAATAGAATAACATTTTCTGATAAAGTCTCTCCTCAAGAGTAGCTTTTGCTGATATAGAAAGGACATACACAGCATGGAGTCCAACTTTGCTAAGGAAGGGACATAATTTCTGGAAGTAGTCAAGTGTGTACAAACCTCCTTTTTCATAAAGCTGTCAGTGGTCTGATCCTTTGCATTACTCAGTATTCCTGTGTCTTAAGAAATACACATTGCTTTCTGCCACTCTAATTGTAGAAACTACAGTCTATCCACCTCTTGGTGGATATACTTAAAGTCATAGTTCTTGTCCAAATATATTAAGTTTCAAAACTTGTCCTTAATGAGCCTGATTATTTTCTCATTAATGATTACTGATGTTTCATTTATCTCTTCTTTCTTCTCCAGGGATGATTCCAACATAATCCTTCTGTAAACTGTCTGAATAGAATTACAGAGGACAGGGCAACACAAAAGCTTGCTATTTACGTAGTTAATATACTGGGAATCTAATTCCTGTTAAAAATATTCAGCTAGTGTCCTGACCTGTGCAGAAGAACAGAAATGGTACAAAAACCCCACTATTTGAAATGCCAAAGTAGCACCAAAAATTCATGGTCTTGAGAAGGCTCTGTATATATAGACCACTGCCTTACATGAAGAGGAAAACTGGGGGAGAGACTGACAGAAAGAAAAGATGTGAAGAATGAAGATGTCTCTGATAAATAAAGGAACTCTATTAATAAGCTCTTATTTGAGAGCTGTTTTTCCACATAACACAAGGTTTTGGACAGGAACAGTTCTAATTAATCTGAAGTCAAAGGGTATTAAGACCTTGTTAAACACGGAGGCTCAAATCAGTTCTTTGTTGGGGAATGAAAGTGATTGCTAAGACGACACTGCAACAAATTTAAGAGAAGTTGCTGCATTAGAGAAATGATAATAAGAAAGCATTTGTAAGTACTGCTACCTTTGCACAGATTACTGCAATCCCTTCACAGTAAATCAGTGTATTAAGCGATGTAGAAATACCCAAGCAGGCAAGTTAATGAAAAGCTTGGATACTGGTAACAGTGGTGAGACTGAAATCAAAAGTTACAACAAAACCTTCCTGGAAAGGTTATTGTTAGTAATATAAGAATACTATCTGACTTCTAAAAATAGCTTGTGTATATACATGCTGTAGTCATCACACTGCTCACATAATGTTTATTTCCTCATGTACACAATGAAAACAATAGTACCAAATCAAAGATGATAAAACCCATGACTGAGGAAAAGTGTTTCAATCCAAGAAAAATTTTATCTTATTTTAGAGGTCTTGAGAATCATAAGCATTCATAAACTGTAAAAAAACCATAAGCAAACCCTTTTGTTTAGTATCTACAATAAATTTGCTAAAGAGATTAAAAGGCTTAAGAGTGCAGAAGGCAGGACAAGAGAAACTCCTGAAGGAAGACAAAGATAAAAACCACCTTCCTAAATGTAGAACTCACTGCTATCACTGGGATTTCTGAATAAAACCTTGAGCTGATAATCTCTTTTTCTACTAGATCTAGGAAAACTTGGGGGCATTTTTGTTTCACATATATATCTTCAAAATGTTCTGCTCAACCGTGCAGGCTGAAGCAGACACACTTCTCAAAGGTGTTTGAGACACCAGCAAAAAGGGAAGAAGTTTTCTCAGCTTTGATTTCTTTAAAACACACTTCCCAAAATACTTTTACAATATAAAACTGAATTATTTGCATAAATGCAAAATATTAGAATTAAAAATATAAAATTGTTCTGAGATCTCCAAATCTTTACTAGCTCATCTATTACTAATGCCTGTATAAGCGTTAGCAAATAATGAAGTACAAAGAGATACTCCACCTATTTGAACACAAACTTTAAATCTTACTCAGCTTTTGGTCACTAATTCATTCCTTGAGGAGGTATTTTTAAGGTTGCTAGCTTTTAAAAAACAATACAGAGCATCCTGTTAAAAATGTGAATCAGCCTTTGAAGTGTGTTACTTCATCCCCTCATACACAGAATTGCCCTTGAAAAGCTATTTGCCTAAGGCTCATGGCAGGCAGCATTCCTTCTTAAGCCAGGGAGAAGTAGTAATGAAACTAAAATAACTGTATTTCTTTGCATTCTTCTGGCAAATTCCTGTTTTTAGAAGGGTTTCAATGCTGAAAGATTCTGAAAAAATGCATTTTAAAGTAAACTGTACTAAAAGAATACTGTCTGAATATAGTAACATTCTTATAAGCTTAAAATACTTTATTGCAACTCTACTTCTGTCAGTTTTGAAAGTAAAGATTCTGAGAGCCATTTTAGATGGATTTTTGGTAAGGATAATTATTGTACCTTGGTGGAAAGCAAATTTTGCACTTACTTAGACATACAAAACCAAGATGATCCACCTGTGGGTGGGGAAGACTGTAAGCATCACTCCATTTGGGATGAGCATTTTCTGGGTTTTGTTGCTTATTCTATGAAAACTGATCTCAAGAGTTTTCATGTTTCAAGATTATTCAAAACTCAAATACCTTCTTGAATTTTTCTTTATGGTTTGGACTCTGCAAAAGAAACCCGAAATACAGTAGGATAATACCCCTGAAGCCTCTGATCTTCCCCTGAAATTCATGCATGTTTGGATGAGGATGAGGTTATAAACTGCATGAAACTGTTATGATAGGTTGAATTAAAACCTTTTCAAATCTTGTTCCCTAATTTTCACAGCATTGCAAATGCAGTAGAGTAGGCACAATACAGAGTTTCCTGAAGCAAATGACAACAATGTGGGTACAACAGAGCTCCAGGCACAAAACGGACACAACAGCTGCTCATGGTACCACACTCTGTTTCTCAGTCCTGAATCCTCCAGCCAGCCCAGAACTACAGTGGTAAAAATCTCTCAGTCACATTGCCCTCAATTCTCTTTTTCTGGATGTGAAAACCAAAACAAAATTACATAAGAATGTATTTTCTGGTTTATTTGTAATCTATATAGTGAATGGCTTTCCCAGCTCTGTTAGAACAGTGGTTTTTGATGCTAGCAAAAAAAGGAAAGAATACATTAAAGGTATCTTTATGTGCACCTTTTGGAAAAATGGAACACAGTAGACTAAAAATCACTACCTCATAAGTAATAATTACATCCTTTGTTAAAATGGAGAAGATGTTCCAGTCATGCATTCCCACATTTAATAGGCCCTTCATGACTTACTCTGTTTTTGAACACTTGCCGCTGAATATTTCCACATACTACACTAAGCTATAGAGCACATTAACTGTGTAGAATGCTTGTGACAATGAGAAAAATACTGAATGAAGAGGGGTTGAGGAAAAAAAAGAACCTGAATGTGCATTTTTTAAAATAGGTGTTACAATCATGTCAGTCAAATGACACTCACTCCAGAGCAACCTACCTGAAAATGACACCAATAACAAATTTCAAAAGGATGCACTGTACTTCCAACCACAAATATAGACAAGATACATTCTTGTATCTGAAACCAAATAACCAACAAAAAATAGAATTTTAATAGAGTAAAAATTTCTATTAGAATACAAGGAAGGGGATGAAAATGGAGGTAAGAAGAGAGATGTTGTAGTTAAAGAAAGACCAAAAAGCTTAAAACAGAATTGGTAAGGGTATAAAGGGAAGCACTTACTGCTGTAGTATAGCTATGTTTCTGTGACATAACTGTCTGTGGAAAATCACCTGAGGTAATTTTTCAACCCTTAATATGTCATTTTTGAGCTCAATGCTGTCTTCAACCATAAAAAAATACTTAAGCCCTGGTTATACTCTTGTTATGTTTATATGGTAACTTGGATAAAGGGAAAAAGTGTAAGTGAAGAATCCAAGGTAAATTTCAAGCTGTAGTGAAAGAAGATGAGAAAAGTGTACATGAAAAAACCACAAGATTTACTGTAGGATAATTATACTTGTCCTTCTTAAGCTACCCTCTGTATATATTTCTGCTGTACACTGCTAAAAAGTGATTATAAGAATCCCCCAGAAAAGTTATGGCAGGACAATTCTAATTAAGAAGGCAATCTAGAATTGAAATGCAGTGAATAATATTGCAAAAAAGCATGAACAGATCTGTGCATAGCAATTTTCTGTATCTCAATGTCAGAATCATTCCTAAGATGTGAAGCAATGGCTTCCTTTACATCTCTATTCTATTATAATATTTCAGTAGCAGATTATGCAACCCCCTGCTAACCTAATCTATACTGCAAATAGGCATACAAATTTCAGAGAGGCCTTCTCTAAATAAGGCATTCCTTTAAGTATTTATAGCTTATACAAAATGTAGCCTCTCATACAAAGAGAATCATGTCCAGGGGTCAGCTCACAATTGCTTTTCAGAGCAGTTCAGAAGATCATTTAGTAATTTTTAACAGTGAGGTTAGAGGAGAGAGATCTTCTATCACGTAGTAAGTTACCAAAAGCCATTTGTTGAGAGGCTTTTGTTCCTCCATTTCTTGAAGTTCCAAATTCAATTTTAGCCATGTCAGGGAAGTCTACTTTGAAGGACAAGTGCTTGCTCATGCAATGGAAAAATTTTTCAAGTTTATGGGTGCTCCACTCCTTATGAAAGTTGTATATAAACTACTCCTTATGAAAAAAGTATATTAAAATTGTCATAACAGCTCAGTCTAAATGTGCACACAACTCAGTATGATGTTTCTGGTGCTAAGAAACAAATGCTTAGGGAATAAACACATGACATGGAACATGATTTGTTTCCTGGTATTTACTTACTACCTCTTGCTGCCTTCAGTTCAGGAGCTTTCCTGACCTAGAAGCTGCAAGCTGTTCATCAGCTTTAACAGCCAGAGTAGGTCTGTCAGCCTAATTCCTTTATTTGTATCAATCATTTATACTCCAGGCTTCCATAGGATGTCACATCAATTATGAAACATCCAGTTCTGGTACACTTGAACAAGTATGTACTTTTATTAATTTAAACCTGTTGCTCGATTTTTTTCCTGTCACAATTTCTGATCTGTGAAAAACAGTGAATAATTGCCTCTGACTTTTTTTAAAATGCTATTCATTCTGTATACCTCCACCATATGTTGTTTCTTGGTTAAAGTGAAAAATTCTAGTCTATTTAATTTCTTGTGTAGAAGCTGTTCCAAATCTCTGCTTAATCTTATCATCCATATCATACCACTATTGGAAGTTAATAAAGTAGTCAAGATTTAAGCACATCCAAGGTTTATAGTCATATAAATAAATCTTCTGTTTGGTTCTTGATTTTTTTAGTAAGTTCTTATTTCTTATTTTATTTTCTGAGTATACAGAAACACACCTAACACATTACTGAGTAGTAAGAGAATTTTTTCAGAGCATTATCTTAACAAATGCAGTTTAAGCTAAGATCAGCACTGGACCATTTCTCACCTGTAGATATAAAAAAAAAGTTAGCAGCATAGTGTAGACACTATGAGAAGACAACTCCCTTTAAACACCCAGAAAAGACTGAAATATAAACAGAAACAAAGACTAAAGTTCAAAAGAATGAACTCAGGTGAAGAGTCAGGTTAGCTGAGATTTGGATGAAGCCTGGAGGTGGCAAAAGAGGCTTAGAAGAAGCTGTCTGAGTTTTGAGAGTCATAGATCCCCAAAGAGTGGAAAGCGGACAAAAAGCGCAAACGCCATGAAAAGACCTCTCCAAAAGAAGCCTGAAGTTAGAAGATCAAGTAAGGCAAGATTAGATCACAAAGATAAGACTAGAGAATGCAAATAGAAGCTGGGCTGGATTTGGGCTGGAGAAGACAAAATGCAAAGCCAGAGAGGTGTACAGCACAATCCTTCAAGGAAATCCCTATTATTACACATTAAGCTTTTTAAAAGAATTTGGACTGTGATTTTAAAAAATAGAATATTTACCTGGAAGCTGGGCTGCTATGTCATTAAATTCCAAAGCAAATGACAGGCTGTAAAATGATATTCAATCAAATGAACATTTTACATTCTACTCCAATCTAATCTTATTAATTATTATTGCAAATGATTACAGAAAGAAGTCTTCTGGTACTTAATTCTGAGACTGTGACAGTACTTGGTACATACTCAATTTTCCTACTTCTTCTGTAAAAGCCATTGTGATCTGGTCCTGAATATACCCAGACACACAGGAGGTTTGTCTATTTTCCTTCCAAATGCAAAAGGAAAAAAGCTACAATTGTAATACTACTCATATGTGATCTAAGTCTGCTTGGAATGGAGTTGACTTTCTTCATAGCAGGTGGCTGCACCAGAGTTGCTGTGTTTTGGATTTGTGATTGAACAGCGTTGATAACACACCAATGTTTTCACTATGGTTGAACAGTGCTTATAAAACATCAAGACCTTTTCTTTCCCTGCTCTGTCACCCCAGCAAGTAAAGCTGGGGATAGGAAAGAGCTGGGAGGGAGCACAGGCAGCACTGCTGACTAAAGGGATATTCCATGCCATAACATTGTGCTCAGCAATAAATGCTCAAGGAAAGGAAGAGGAAGAGGGGTAACATTAGACAATGCAGTATTTGTCTTCCCAGGCAATTCTTCTGCATGCTGAGGCCTGGCTTCCCAGAAATTGGCAAAATGTCTGACTGCCGATGGGACATATTAAGGCTCCTTCTTGTACTACTGGAGAACAGAAGTTATTAAGACAACGGGATTTTAAAAATGCAATTGTAAAAATAAAAAATTGGCACGAATTTGAAGTTGGAAGCAGAGTGTACAATTTTAAAACAAAGGTTTAAAACAAACAGAAACAACTTTTAATGAACTGTGATACTGGCTAAATTGAAACTTGATCAAGATTTCTGAACCTACATCCTATGTATTTCTTTTCCGATATCAGAGAGCAAACATAATGAAACAGAGCACGAAGGGCATAGCTTTTCTTTTGAAGCTTTAAAAAATATTTTTTAACATTTTCATTTATTTTCCTAAATGAAAGTTTAAGTACATTTAATAATAGCAACAACAAACTTTAAATCTGAAAATGAAGAATCTAGTAAATCTCCATTACCAATGATGAAGTTTCTTATTTCAGCAAACATATATCCTTAAAGATCCTACAAGCAGAGAAAATCCCTAAACTTGTTTAGACAGAGAAATATCATATATCCATGTTACAGATCCCATATGTAGAGAAGATCCCTAAACTTGTTTAGATAGTGGTTCCTGGCTAACAAGCTTCAAGCAGTGCCTCCCTGCACCACAGAGAAGTACAAGAATTAATTCTGAAGCTGGTACTAGAACTGAAAAGAGAGATGGAACACCAGCTGCCATGCAAACAACTAACCCTTTCCCCTCAACAAAACTTATCAGCCCAGACACAGCACTGGGGCTCTAGTTCTAGAACAACTTATGCAGTTACTTGATTAGCTCATAAACTTCTTAATTGCAGGCTACCAGAGGGCACTGCATGAGCAAAAAGAAGACATTTCCTTCTAATAATTTGGCAACTGTGTGATAAGAGAAGATAGGTTTGTTCTCAATGTAACTACTTGTCTTGGTTTGGCCTGGGGGNACATGGAGATTTAAAGAGGTTACAGGAGACTGCTTTGGGCCAAGACATAAAAATTATTAGAGTTGGAAGTTACTAAGTGCTTAAAAAAGACATTTTTTTATGTTCTGCTTTGCAGTCTGCTGCTATGGGTTTGCTTCAGACAGATGAAGCTGTTCCTATAGGTTTATGAGTCATTAAGCTTAAACAGCCAAAGGACACGTGCAATATTAGCCATTTTTGCTAGAAACTGCCAAGGAATCTCGTAGGTTGAGAAATTTTTTTCTTGAAGTGCGAGTAACAGATAGAACATTTAGGGACTTGTTCATATGACTGGGGGTAAAAATTATTTGGCAAATGAACAACAGAACATCCACTGCGCCACATTTGATGCAGGCTGGTTGGACTATGGAGAAGCCAAGCGGAGAAACTGGCTGGAGAAGAAACCCTGGCCACTTAAGGTCTTAAGCATGTTTTAATTATCTTGAAGGAAGGGCANGATCAACAGAACATCCACTGTGCCACATTTGATGGAGGCTGGCTGGACTATGGAGAAGCCAAGCAGAGAAACTGGCTGGAGAAGAAACCCTGGCCACTTAAGGTCTTAAGCATGTTTTAATTATCTTGAAGGAAGGGCAAGTACAATTTTTTAAGACACATGAAAACTCTGCTTGCAGTTGAAGCAGATAAAGGTTTGTCTCAATCTCCCGGATAAATGAGAAACCATAGGGATAGCATGAAGCCAATTCTATGTATATCAACTTTAAGAAGTGCTTATTAGATTAGACTCATCCTCACAAATTCCTTTAGGCAGGTCTCAGATCTTTGGAAGTTTGTCAAGTACAAGTTTTTCACTAGATTCAATGCTTAAAATAGGCAGCATTTCTGTAATGCTCAGCATTGCTTCTCTGCATAATAGAGTAGTCTGGGCTACCACAGACATCTCTCCAGTTGTCCTAATAAAGATAACCTGATAAAATCACTCAATGCTTATAGATGACTTCAGGAGGCAAGAGAAGCAGAGAAGTATTTTTGTAAGCCTTTTCGGGAAAATATGCTAATGCAGTCAAATAATGGACAAACAACTGAGCATGTACTCCCACTAGAAGGTTGCTGCATAAGAAGACAACTGTGGACAGAATTACTGAATAAACTTTTCCTCTCTATACAGCATTACTGAGACCAGCAGTTAAACAAAAAAAACAGGCATGACATTCATATATTGTAACAGGCATTGAACAACTAGAAAGGCTGCACAAAGGGGACAGGGTGTGAACTGGTATCCTCACAGCATTGAATATGTAACCTTCAGCAAAACAGTAAGTCACTGATTTTCAAATTATGAGCAAAACCCAGAAAGTATAAACTACAATACTTCCAGTTTTCCTTAAAAACTGCTAGACAGGTTCTTCCACCTGAAGACAGAAACTGAAGTTTTACGTCCACAGACTTAATAGTGCATTTATAAAGTCTTCAATCACAGAATCACAGATTGGGCAAGGCTGGAAGGGACCACAGTGGGTCATCTTCAGAGCATGGGCTTGCATCCAGAACTGGACTCCAGGTCCTGCACTCCAGGTCAGGCCTCACCAGGGCTGAGAGGAGGGGCAGGATCACCTCCCTCGACCTGCTGGCCANCCATCCAGGTATTTGTTTCATCCTGTAGTATATCTTATGTACTCAGGAAGATAAAAAAATTTGGAACTCCTCAAGAATTCCTTTATCATCTTCAGTCCTTAAGTGACAAATTCTAAGGATCTCACAACTGCTTCCCCGAAGAGTTACCTTACTCCTCCTTCTAAGGCTGCAAAATACAATAAGGGATACAGATGAATTCCATCAGATTTCTATCTCCTGATATGGACAAATGGAAGTCAGACTTAATCCTCAAGTTTCTAACATAGGCCTATTACCATTTTGGTTGTCTTTCTAATGCAATTACATGGAGGGTAAATAACATTTTCTTCTCCCAATGTTTTCTTCTCTGTAGTACATACTTATTAAAACAAGTTCTAATTTCGTAAGTTTCAGGTGATGTTCTTATATTTTAGATTTATCTACTCTCATAATCAGTCTGAAGGAGACATGAAATACAGTTTAGATGTGACGTGATTTCACCTAGAAAGAAGTTATTCAGAATCTCTTGGATATTGTTCATCTCAAAGAAGCTCTGAAGATGTTTCCAGAACAAATGCATCAGTGATTATCTGCAGCTACAGCTACTGAATTGCACAGAAAGATTAAAAGCATCCTCTTTTCTGTTTATACAAGTATTTAAATGAACTTTTTGTCTATATACAGGCTGGAGCTGAAAGCAACATCTTATAAAGTGATGCTAAGAACTGAAACTTGGGAATGTCTACACATGGAACTTCTGCTTGAAGTAGGTGGACATATACCTAACACTGTAATGATCTGATGGTTCATTCATCAGGTGTATTTCAGTAACTTGCAGTGAGAAAAGAAAAGCAGTAGCAAAAATCCTGTAAGTTTCAGGTGATAGACATATTGAATTGTACCTAACCCATTTCTCTCCTGAGCACATATTGACTATTGAGGGTGGAAGACAACAGAGGAGTGCAGACCATTCCATCTGCTCATGAGCAAGGGGTCAAATGAACTGATCAATATGTTTAACTTTTCTTGAGCACCAGGCTTTTGCCTTGCTAGAGAGCCTCAAAGATCTCCACACAAAAGCAGGACTTTGCTAGCATCTTAAGCTGTTCCACTGCATTGTACTTCAGCTGAATAAAGTCTGAACCATCATCTAAGAACCACCAGCCTAGTTCCTCCAATTGCACCTGCTCTCTGCAGCTCTACTGTTTAGGACAATTAATGGAAAAATACCTATAGTCCTCTCATGGAGAATAATCTCCTCTGTAAAATGCAACATCTTAAATATCTTTTATGAGTTACTGGAATGGTAGGCAGGGCATCATCTAAACCAGATCATGGGATTTGAATATTCATAGCCACATTATGTTATCTTTATAGGAATCAAAATAAGTTCCATCTGGTTTTTGGTCATGTTAATTACACAGAAGACAAACCACAATGCATGCATTTTCATAGAAGAAAAGGAAAAAGAAATATGGGAGGAAATAATAAAAAAAAAAGGTTTGCCCTTCTAGCTCTCTACACTTACACAGGATCAAATATGTAGACTACAATCTGCAGAACTCTCCCTGACATTCTTACATATAGATTCTTCACCAAATCACATTTAGATTTTTTTCAAACTATGCAATCAATGTTGTCTACTATAAATTGAACTAATTCTTTCTCACCAGCCAAACAAAACAAACCCTTTAATAATCTTTTATATCCTGTAGACAACTCATACTTCCTCTCTTCTGACGCTGTTTTCTTAATTAATTAACCTGCCATGCATCACATTTTCTGCCTTCTCCTCTTTCTGTTCTTCTACAAACCTCTGGATCTCTAAGTTTTGTATCCAAAATGGGACACTGTATATAGCAGACATATCCTTGAGCTCCAGTGAACCCAATCTAGTTGAAGACATCCCTGCTCACTGCAGGAGGTTTGGACTAGGTGACCTTTAAAGGACCTTTCCAACCCAAACTAGTCTATGATTATCAGCAATGAATAAAATACAGCACTTAACTCTCAAACCACCTTTGTAGTTGAACTATGATCAACTTTTTGCAGAAATTAAATTATTCTCTAATTAACCACAGAATGAAATTTAATTTTAAGGTTGTTGCATGCTTCCTTCTCCCACAATCTGTAACTCCTCACTTCAGATTTATTTGATATGCTTGGTGTTTTGGGGTTTTTTCCTTTAGCAGAATTTTCATTTTTATTCACACACAGTAAATTGTGAGTAAATCACATAAAAGTGCAGGTGATCAAACCACTGATTTGAGCAGCAGTGCTTTTATTACCATTGGTGAGACAACTGAAAGCAGATTAAGTTTACAGTCCTGCTCCAGCTGGGAAATCAACTGGGGAAAAAAAGACTACTCTGACAATTAGGCATACTTGATATAAATCAAATATTAATGAAAAAAACCACCAATGCTGTCTATTTTATATCGTTTCATTTCAACGTAAAGACACACCTTCACCTGTCCAAAAAAAAGGCCTTCTGCAATAACCAAATAGAAGCTGTCTGTTGCAGAGCCAAGAGTGGCAAACAAAGAGGGACAGAGCCATTTTCAGAGAAAGCATGAGAATTTTTTATGCAAATCTAATGTTTTCATCTGAGATTACAACGAAAAGAGGCACGTCATCTACAGTCAGCACAAATGTGTACCAAAGAAATCCTAAACTGTAAATATTAAAATGGTAAGAGGATTAATCAAGTGCTATTTTACGATTCCAGGTATTATTACAGGCATCAATCATTGCCAAATAGGCCTAAGATTTTAATTAAACTTTATTTCAAAAAAAGATTAAAACACCTCTTTGTCTGGCAATCTCATGCTTCATCCCAATACTGTCCTTTGCATGACAAAGAATTCAGAACCCATGGGACCTTAAGAATCACCTACAGAAGGCTGGGTTGAACTATATTGCCTTAGATGGTTTCTCCATTTTGGAGATTCACTCACACTATTACACATTTTGCAAGAACTCTTCAAAGGTGCTCAGTAATAAAACAGCAAGAATATCAATTTGGAAAGACAAACCCAAGTGTGTACATTCCTATCACTCGGCAGGAAGAAGGACACTTTTCTTGCACTATAATCTGTCATATAACAAAGTATCATAAGCAGTCCTTGAAACCTAACATGTATTGAGACTCGATTTGGTCTTTCAAAGTGACAAAAATGGCTACATTGCAGTCATTTATGCCTCTGATGCTATAAGAATCAGAAAACCATTTATTTCTTTTAAGCATTATAATAATTTATTACAATATTCTTCAACTGAGTTACAGTTAAGGAAGAAAATGAAAAGATTCCATCACTTCTGGTAAAAATACAGAAAATTATGATTCTACAGCAAAGGCAATTCAACCTTCTGAAAGTATACACTAGAGGTGCAAGCCCAAAACTATGTGTAGTATGTAAGCCTACCTGCAGCTCCAAAACCCACATACAATTCTCAAGTAAACAAACAAAAAAGAATCAACAAAGCCAACCAACCAATTAAAAATACTCAGAAAGTACCACTCAACAGACAAATTTTGAAAATTAAGACCTTTAAAATAGCCTTGACTTCTTAAATAGCAAGTATTAAAAATTCACCTATTGCATTTGATGACATTTGGGACAAAGTGTTTTAAAACCAGGGTAGCATAGTAGGCCTAAGCAGCATGTTCTAGATGTAATCATTAGTAAATATAATTATTTGNATACTCAGAAAGTACCACTCAACAGACAAATTTTGAAAATTAAGACCTTTAAAATAGCCTTGACTTCTTAAATAGCAAGTATTAAAAATTCACCTATTGCATTCACTCTGCACATCTCAAGCAACAATTATACTTGTCCCCTGTACCTCTAACATTTCAGAGGCAAAAATAAACAATTACATAGACTATGTCAAAACTGCTCAAGAATGGATGTATATGTGCATATATGTCATTTACCTGTAGCAACATGACAAAATAAATTCTGCATCTACTTAATTACTATAAATCCCTGTAACTGAAATAAGATGTCAAATACACCTTATTTTTCACTGCTTCTCAATCAATACTGAAAAATCTCCTCTTTTGGTATCAAGGACCATCACTGTGGAATGCACTGTCATTCCTGCTAAAAAGATGTGAAATGTTTTTCTCTTTTTCCCTTCCCTCATAACAAGTAGTACACTCTCACACTAGGCAAGAACATTTTCAGCTAGGACTAAGGTTAACAGGTGAGAAAAAACCCCACAACTGAAAAAAACACAAAAAAACCCCGAACGACAAAGAAGGTCTGATACAATTTCAAATCTGGCTCAGAGCTCATGAGATTGAATTTTATTTTAGAGAAAGATACAATACTGAGACAAAGACCAGTAGTCTTGCCATGAAGCAAAATTTAGACCATGTGCTCATATACTTAAATTGAAACAGGGAGTAGAGGAAAAAACAAATATCAGCTGTATAAAATCAGACACAAAGAAAACAGATTCTCAATGTTAAGGTAACTGACAATAACATAATTATCCAGTAATATTCTAATTTATATGCAATTCCTCCTTAAAAAAAGAGGAGCAACAATATGCATACAAATCCTCTACAGAAATATCAGCGTGCACAGTCTGTTACCTCTGATGACTCTTGCACCCTTTACTATATGTGCTCTCTGGATATTACTTCATGCACAGAATTACATTAAAAACAAGATGGTTTTAATAATACCTGCTTGTATTAAAGACTAACAACTTTGCAAACATATACCATTGAAGAATTATGTGTACTTCATCATACTACTTCTTTATATAGTTACAAAACTACTCACAAGGATATCAGGAAGAAGCTTTTCTTTGCTTAGCAATAAGAGCCAGATACTCACAAAGAAGGGTCTTGGACCAGATCTTTAAGGTTTATCCCACTACGATCCTCGGCAAGGTTCCTGAAGCAACTGTCACTCACTAAAAAAAATAGAAATAAAATTAAAACAAAACTAAATAAAACAAACAAACAAAATAAAATAGGGAAAAAAGAGGTGGGAATTTAAGAACAGAACACAGTTCTTTTGATCAATTAAAAATGCTTTTTGGCGTTGGGTGGAATTTGAGCATTCATATATAAAGTCTGACTTTCATTGAGGTTCCACCTAATTCAAAGATAAGTCAACTCAATGGAAAGTGAAAAACACAAT
Organism: Drymodes brunneopygia; assembly: GCA_013400955.1. Classification (NCBI taxonomy): domain Eukaryota; kingdom Metazoa; phylum Chordata; class Aves; order Passeriformes; family Petroicidae; genus Drymodes; species Drymodes brunneopygia. The sequence goes on from VZTZ01027060.1 coordinate 41,920, forward strand.
ATCACAGCTTATGCAGAAATAAACTGCATAAATTTCAGGTGGTGTCCTCACTACTTGTCCACCTGGGGGCACAGGAAGTCTCAAATATGAATAGTGGATGCACAGGTATACACTTATGCATACACTTAACAGGAGAGTCTTCAATCATGCACTGGTCAATATACTTTACTCAATCAGAAGCAGTGAGAGCTGCTATGTATTTAAGTTCATACTTATTAATGGGTTAGCAAAAATGTTTAATATGAGCAATAACCAAAACAAGCAATTAAGAGCAAAAATTTATTCAAGCAACTTATAAATAACTCATAAAGTGCATGTGAAGCAGCTAGTTACTGTAATAACTGAAATTACAGTAAATGTCACAGAAGTTTAAAAGAGTATTAGTGTGCTTTCATTTTCTTCACTACTTAAAAAAAAAAAACCAGAAGAGATCTAAATCTCAAACTCTAAATTTGTTCTCTTAGCTAAGTCTCTCAGCACATGTACCCCAATCCTAAAAGCCATCTCATTTCTCTTAAATAACACTTCAGTCAATTTGAGAGGTGGAAAAAAAGCAGTGGTACAAGTACTTTTACAACAACACAGTATCAGTATAAAGGAATTCATTATTTCTGACTACAGCAAACTTTCTGAAGGACACAAAGGTTGTGATATGGAAAAATCAGTGTAAGGATCAATTTCCCTTAATGGGCAAGGTAATCTGTGAGACAGAAAGTTTATGAAGAAATGCATTATTGTTCATCTTTCAACACAGACTACAGCCTCAGAACTGGTGAAAGGGGATGTGCTTAAAATCATCTGCAAAAGCAAGATCCCACTTCTTTCTCTTTAAATACAAAATACTCTCTTTAATTTACATCTCTAAGTATTCATGTGCATCACCAGCACCAAGAAAATGCAAATCATTCCCAAAATATATTGTTTTCACAGATTACAACACACACAGTGACAGACCTACCTAACATACTATAAAACTGCAAAATGTTTCTACTAGTACCTCTCATTGGCAATGCATCTCACAAGTGTGAAACCTGTTAAATCTGCTGGGAAGGACAAGCATTGGAGGAAAGCATCCCAGAAGGAGGGGATGGCGTAGCTGATGGAACAGGTACTAGCCCTGGCCCTCAGACAAAGCCTGACAGTTTATGACTGTATGACAGGTATTTGTCAAGTGTTGAAAACATTCACCTCAACACTGTAATAACCAACTGATAGCCTAATCTTCTCTTACTCACTGTCTCTGCAAACAGTACCTAACAATTGCTCGCTGCACACAATCCCTGAAAGTCGTCCATCTGTCACAAGGGGTCTCCTGTCTCAGATCTTCATTTTAAACAACAACTACTTCTGCTAACTAAGCCCAGACTCTCAGCTTGTTCCTCCCATGACAACTTAATCATTGTCTCTATAACAAACTGAAGGTTACCTGTACTGAGTTCACAAGCACTGCCCCTATTGCCAGGGAAGCTCTGAGTGAGCAGCTCGAGCCTTCGGGAATCTTTCGTTTCCATCCCCATCTATTACACTGAATCTAAGACCCTTGAGTGGATCTCTTAACTCTTGAGTTAAAGGAGTAATTCCAAGATCAGCAGACTCACAAACAATCTCCACACTAGATTTTATGTGAAAAAAAATTCCCACCTACATTGATATTTCATAGTTTATATTTGCTTCTTGTCAAATTTGGCAACAAAACAGCAAACAGAACATTTTACCTACAGTCTTGTCATAAATCTTACAATACCAATGTATCAACATATCTCCTATGCTAACACAATAAATCATGAATAAAAATTATGCTCGACATTGTTTTTCCACTGCTGACAAATCAAACATTTTTAAGCATTAAATATTTAATTGAAATGTGCTGCATTTCTCTAGTGTCTCTTCCAATCTCCGCATGGAAAGCAATCACAGTGATAATAGAGGAAACTAGTGTCATTATCTCAAAAGTTTTTTAAAGGGGAAATGAAAAATGACAACATAAAATTATCTTATCAGTAAAACTGCCCATTATTTATCTGTAACTCATGATGCTCAAAACAAAATGTGTTTCAAACAAATGTTTAAAATGAATGCCTACATTTGCCAGAGACAGCCCTTGTTTTACTTGTCTCAGCATAAATCCAATATTATAACACTCTTTTTATTAATGAATTTTAAAACTGCAAATCTTCCCTCTACTTAGCAGACCTCAGCAATAAAAGCATTTGCTAAAAAGACTAACTCAACATCAAATATCTACAAACTTTGAAAAATGTATCAACGTGGTCTCCCTGGTTTTATTCTTTGCAGGAGAGTTAGAGCAATGTAAAGCTGAAAATTGGTAAGGAAGTCTCTTCCTAGCGTACTGTCCTAGCCAGATTTAGAAAACACAGATGCTTCAGATAAATGTAAAAAAATCCAGACCTGGTTTTAACAATGAAGAATTCCAATAGTTCAGTTAATACTAACATTTGGCTATAACTGTCAATAAAATGACTAGCATGCATAGCAACAGGCGAGTTTCCAGTGAGAGCAAATATTTCAGTGGAATAGGCTGGAATAAGCACTTGGCCTGCATAGAAGCACAGCCATGCCCCCTCACATCCTTGCAAACTCTCACCATAAATAAAACAAATGTTCAGCAATAAATGTAAGGTGGAAGCAATCAAGCAAGGCAGGTACTCTTTCTCACAGCTTAGAAAACTTTAAATCAACACTGTACATATTTTAAAAAAAAATATACCCTGATTGAAATGCAAGCTATTTATTTTAAACAGGAGAGAGAAACTGATGGTATGGCAGAAATATCAGGGTGATCAATGGTGCTTTAAGGTTTGAGGGAAGAAAACGTAGAAGAAAACTTTGCATCACAGCCACAAATTGTACTACAGACACAGTTAAGCCATGCCTAACTTCTTTTTGAAGAACAACCAAGGGATACTTTTGCATAGGACATCTATATGAACACAATCCCCATACAGGATTTTATTGTCTTGACTTCAAAATCAAATTTTTATTTTTTAACCCTCCAAAACATTATAAAACCTAGTATTTTAAGCATTGTTGAGTGGCTGGCCTCTGGAGAGATACAGAACTGTTAGCTGTTCCTCTCTACATACACACCAAGTGGCTGAGCCTCTGGTCTGCAGCACATTCCCCACAGGTACTTAGAGACAGGGCAAATGGCAACAAAAACAGCACCCCAAAGTATATTTGCTCCATGGAGTATTGCACATCCAATCTGAATGCCAGAAATGTTCCTAGTGCATCAAATATTGGCACAAATATCACAGGCATCAACTGAACAAAACACATAGTCTAAAAAACATCACAGTGAGGCAAAATCCCTAAACATGCACCAAACAGTTTGACTTCCAAGTGAGCTGTTACATGTATCAAAGCAAACAGGATTTCGCAATAGTTCCAATTTTCCCAAAATTCATCCCACTTCCAGCTCCTGGTTTCTATTACTGATGTTCTGTTTCTGACCCCTGTCTAGTCTTGTGCCTAGGAAGTAACAGAGGTGGGAAGCTAATAAGGGAATATAGTTCTCACCTGTCAATTACACAGCATACAAAATCCCCGATGGAAAGGTTAAAATCAGCATTCACACTCCAATGTGCAAACATCCAATTTACAACAGTCGTGAAGCCTTCCCACTTGGCATTTGTGAACTTCTAAATTTGTCCATGCGATTTTTTTCCCTTTGCTTTCTTTAGCAGAGTTTTAAATGAGACCATACTGAGGAGAAATAGATAATTAACCTGTTGATTTCCAAAATGAGAACCTTTAACTATGAAGGTAAATGAATATTTTCTTCAAGTGAAGGCAGGTCATAGTCTGTTGTGAAATGTATCCCTGTTTTAATTTTATTTTTTAAATGTCCTACAATTTGAAAACCATGTAGCTCTTTAAAAATGTCACTTAATCTCTTACCCCACAGAGAGTACTCCCAGTAAAGAAGAGTCCTTTTTAGATCAAACAACTTCCAAATCTACAGTTGATAACAGTGATTTTCATATTTATATGATTTAGGATAAAATGCAATAACCACTCTCAAAAAATGAACAAATATCTATAGTTTGGTTAAGAAAATTAACAATTAAGTTTACCTCCCCCATATTTAAATATGCGATTCCACAAAACTACAACTACCTGCCAGATTTTCCCCTTTGTTCCCAGAATTCAGAACTGCTTTTAGATTAGTTGTGACTATCTGCCAATAAAAATCATCTTGACAACAAAAATGCTACACTCATGAAGGTAGTCACTGATGCACTATTAGTTTGAAAATACACAGACCACTACAACATTGAACAGTATGCACTGAAGTACAAGATATCAGTTTCTAACATTTTTGTCTTTTAGTGATAATATCTCCTAAGTTCAGATCTTTTTCTTAGGACCTCTTCATCTACCCACAGTATTTTTGACAAGACTTTACATTACCCCTTTTTTTACATGCTCATTAAGGTATTTAGGTTTTATAACAAATTCATTCAGCAGTTAATAAATATAAAAGATATTTACTAGACTTGGGATGTTCTGAAAAGTACTGGTCTAGCACAGCCTGGTTGTATTCCAGCCTGGTTTTGCTTGCAAAAAGCATTATGCAGAAGTCTTGTTCCAGATTCAGGTGGTTCTGTTCCATGTACTGCATGAGAACATTTCAGGATTCAAGTATTTTGCTTTTATAGGCCCAACCCTACACACAAGGCAGCAAGCACCTTCTTTACCTATACTGTTGATTTCAAGAAATAACAAACTCTACTAGGGAAGCTTAGGGTTTAGGATATAGGAAGGTAACAGAATTTTTTCTCAGACCTCAAAACATTTCTCTTTTAAAGCTTGTTCTCCTGCAAACACAGAATTTCTGTCCTGTACATGTCCCATATATGTCCTATAAGGCATACTTTACAGAAGGTAAAAGAAGGAGAAAGCACCAGAAGATTCATTCTCTTAATATTAAAATGATTTTAAGGTATTTTATGGGTTCCATGGACAGTAATACCAGAGATAAATAATGCTGCCTTTTTTCTCTGCTACTGTCACATTTTTCAAGTGAGTGTATGTCAACCAGAAAACATACATAAAACAGATGGCACATTACAGAAATTTTGTAGCACCTTCTCCAGATCTATCAAAGAAGACAGCAAATTAATTTTAAGAGCAGCACTTATACCATTTGCATATCTGCACACAAATCTCTGACGTATCTGCAGAATAAAAAGAACTACGAGTCTCCATGCAAACTGCAAATGCTTCTAACTGCCAAGAAAACATGTTGTCTGTGAGTAGCAGAAATAAGGCAGGCTGATTTCCTAAGAAGTTGTGATCTAAATGCCATTTGCTATCGCCATATAAATGCAGAATGGTATCCTCACAGATTGACAAAGCAGTACTATTATAAAAAAGGAGCTAAGGTACTGGAACAACAGAAGGGAACGGTTCAGGTGACCTACTGAAAAAACAGGATGATCATAAACCAGAAATACAAGTTATACATGTGAATCTATGATTTTTCTTTTTCTAGAAAACAGAGAAGCAGTAATGTCACTTGTAAGCCAGATGTAATGGAGGGCTGTTGTGATGACAAAGAAAAGTAAGATCGCAGGGGAGGTGAAAAGACCTTTCTTGATTAGCTTAGCAAAAAAAGCATTAGATAAGATGGTAGCTGCTGGTGTGTTTATGTAAGTACAACAGCAAAATAAATGTCAGAGGGAGAAAAGATAAAGAATAGTATCGCAGAAGAAATATAACTGTGAGGAAATCACAAGAAACAGAGCAGAATTTTTCAGAGTTAGAGAGGTGAGCCCTCACAAATAACCCTTCTATAAGAACAGTGAGGGCAAGTGTTGCAGAATGCATTGCCCTTGAGCTCTGAGAAAGTACCGAGAAGCTGAATTGTAGATAACAGAATGAAGAAGATCCTTGAGAACAAGAATGGAATGATAACAACAAGAATGGAATGTAGGAGGGAAATGTAAATGAAACTTTATAGAATCAGCCAATGGTGTGGTGACTAGTAGGCATAATTAACACTAAGGGGATATAAGCTGTGTGTAACACTAATAAAGCGGAAGCTTGCTTATCACTTATATTGGGTCATTGCGTCTTGCTTCCCCTTGACCATCGGCAGGCAAGGAAAGCACACAGACTTGTTCTCAACAGATTCAAGGATAGATCAAATGACACAGAAATTGCTCTTGAAGACCTGAAGCATTCTGCACCACAGTAGCTAATGTTGTGAAATCTGTGTTAGAGTTTCTCTGAAGGCTATGAACTTCTAAACCTCCCCGGGTTTCTCCCATTTTCTAACAGCAATTAAATGAGGCATTTTTTTCTGTGTATCCATTAATCTAGTGGGTTATGCCTTTCTCAAATGATTTATCATTTAAATTTTACAATATTTGTGCGGCCTTAGGCTACAAATTCTGCACTGGGTTTTAATCTAATATTTAACAAGCCTGAGTTTCAACTCCATCCCACTGTCAGTGTAATCACTGCAGTGATTAGGTGAACTTCAGAAGAAAAACATCAAGCCATTGAAGGCATTCAACTCTTTGGAGATGATGCATTAGCAATACTTCTAATTGTTTGAATCCAATAAAAAGATTAGTTCCTTGAACCTATGAATACTAAGAACTTGATGGATTTTTTTCTTTGAGCTCTTGTTATTTGAGATAAATTAGTTTGTGTTTCATGTGGGTTTTTTCTCCCAACATGTATTTCCAGTAAGAAGTTTATGTTGTTCCTCCTTTCACTATAAAATCATAAAAAATTTCAGGATGGGAAGGAAAAGTATAGAAGGCAAGCACATAAAGAGAGGGGAAGAGAAGAGTTAAAACAACAACAACAACAAAAAGAAAAGTACCTTTGAAGAATAATATCACATTTTAGATTCTTCTGAAGTTTTTAGTTCTATCACAGGTTAGAACAGCTGTACTTTAAACAGATGTCAAGAAGCATTCCTCTAAAGGGCGGTCTGTACAAGGGGGTCTTGATTTTCAGCTTTTTTTGATTTCTTTGGAGGATGTCTGAGTTTTTTCAATACCTCAAAAAAGATAAAATTCTTATCTCTAAACTTAGTTTTCTTGTATACTATTTAGTTCAGGAAAAGAATGTTTGGTTTCTTAGCTAACAACACTTGAAACAATTTACAGCATCTTATAGATGTCCATTTTGAATATCTTAAATGGATCCTTGGTTGCAGAGTACACTAATCTAGTATATAATCAACCTCAGCTAGATGCACTTTCAAATATGACAAAGTATGCCGATGCAAGATGCTAACACATTTCACGTATTATCCACCAGCTTGATTAAGAACCACCAGATTCACAGGAAAAACTACACTCCATTTTCCTAGTGATATATTCTGTCTATAAACACTGCATTTCTTACATGAACTGCTCCAGTGTGAGGGATCTGTGACCCTAATGCTTGAATCATTCAATAATGACAGGATTTAAGAAACTTCACATTGTGGCTTGGAACACACCCCTCTTTGCACTGCTGCATTGCTGCATAGCTAAATGCATACAGACCTGCTGACAGGTAGATAATCTCCAAGACCAACCCACAGACTCCCAGAGCCTCAGTGGCCCATCTTCCTTCGGCTCATGTCTCATACAGCCCCAGACACCAGAAATCAGGTAACTCTTGAACCTTAAGGAAATGGAGGTATTTTCTGTACAGTTCAACACAGCCTGCCAAATGCTGTTAAAAGAAACCACCTCAAAAACATGTTGTAAAAAAGGGGCAGGAAAAAATAGAAGGTACTTTGTACTTCTTGAGACACATATTGTGTAATGTCCTCCTCACACCACAGCTGGCAGTGTGCACTCTGTTACGAATGGATGTGGGACTTAAAATCAGTCCTTGCCTCCCGCCCAGGCCTTGGCAGTAGGTAGTAACCTTACTGAGGTAACCAGCACCCCAAAACCCACTCT
>VZTZ01027060.1:49925-82841 GCA_013400955.1 Drymodes brunneopygia
AAGGACATGGACCTGTTGGAGTAAGTCCAGAGGATGGCCACCAAGATGATTAGAGGGCTGGAGAACCTATCCTGTGAAGGCAGGCTAAGACAGCTGGGTGTTCAGCCTGGGCAACAAGAGGTTCTGAGAAGGAAACCTTATAGCACCTTCTAGTACCTGAAGAGGGCCACAAGAGAGCAGGAGAGGGGATTTTTATGAGGGCATGTAGTTACAAACCAAGGAGTGATGGCTTTAAACTTAGAGTAGGTTTAGATTGGATAATAGAAAGACATACTTTATTATGAGGGTGGTGAGGCACTGGAACAGGCTGCCCAGAGAAGCTGTGGATGCCACATCCCTGGAAGTGTTCAGGGCCAGGTTGGATGGGGCTCTGAGCAGCCTGGTCTAGTGCAAGGTGTCCCTGGCCATGACATGAGGTTGGAATGAGATGATCTTTAAGGTCCCTTCCAACTCAAACCACTCTGTGATTCTATTATTCCCCTAGTCATTGTATCTATGGCTGGAGCAGATGCTTTCCCTGAATCCAGATGTACAACTACAGGACTTCCAAGGAAGATTACAGGAAGGCACATAGGAAACACATAGACAAGGTGTGGAGCTGGAGAAGATCCAGGATCAGATCACAAAGCCAGCCCTCTTACTGAGGATTTTGGGTTCATCTTCTAAGTTCAAGTAAAAGCAACTAAAGGTCATCAATAGTATTGGACCAGGGGGACACAAGCCAAGATCCACAGAAATTAGGAGAAAGCAGAACACTGAATGTATTAGTGAGCTAATAAAACTGCAGAAATCCCAGCGACAATCAAGTGCGACTCCAGACTGAATGGTGTTAAATCATATGCAGCTATAAGATTTCAAAGCCTGAAGCTGTAATCATAGCAAAATAATGCCAGTTAGCACATAAACCAGAACATAAGCATGTATTGTAGACAAACAACTCCACTACAGGCAAGGACTTGAAGAAAAATACATTATCTCTTTTATTTTTAAGACAAAATTAGCACCAAGGCCTAGTCTGGTGTATCAGTCCCCTTCAGTTTGCTTGCTGAATGAATCACCTGGGACAGAAGAGTCACCTGTATGCAGTTACACAACAACCATTTATTTAGCTCATCTTTATATGCAAAGCTCTGAACTGAGGCCCTACAAACATACTAAGGTATAAAAGGCATAATTTTCTACTGTTAGCAGAGATGATGAAAAGATGTTGACATTAAAATTCAGTTGTATCTATTTACTTATTGGATATAAGGATGTCATTTATGCAAAGAGATCTTTAAATTATTGGCTTTCACAATTAGAAGATTAAATATTTAAATCAGTATAATTTAATAATGTGAAATTAGAATATCAGTAAAAGTAATTTTATAAAACTACTAATATATTTAGTATAAATATTGTTTAGATGATAATGTAGCTGTTTAACTACTTTTCCCTAAATCTCATTATGATGTAAATTATATCCATATGTTTACAATTTTCAATTCATTAGATGTGAATTCTTGATAGTTAATGAGAAAATTCTTCATGAAAGTGGAAAAAACCAGTATTATAAAAAGTGCTAGCAATAATCCTTAAAAATAGGACAGTTCCTCTTTGTCCAAAACATAAGTACTTCTTAAGGTATCTTTTTTGTACTAGTACTCTTAAGCCTCCGTAAAACTAATGGTAGTACAAAATAGATTTTCAAAATAGAAACACTTTAAAGAGTGATTTTCAACTCTGCCAAGAAAAAATAAAGCAACAAACACCAAGAGCAGAAGTGGTCGAGAAAAACAAAGTGCATTGCAATAAATCCTACTGCTTGTTTAAAATGCAACTACCACCATATTGTTTTCTTTTTACAATCAACTTTCCATTATCAGAAGTAAAATAATACCTCCGGTAATGGAGGGAAACAGCCCTGCAGATAGTTATTGCTGATCATGCGCAACACATCAATCAACACAGCCCATTCTCTTCGCTGGGTTCAACTCAACACTGTTTCTGGTAGCTCTTACTCACTCAGATGCAGCATTTGATTGGCAAAAGGTCTGTTTGAATTGAAGAGCCTGGCTAAATCTAGGCCATAAGGCAGAGACACCACATCAGCACCACCAGCACCAGCTTGGATACAGCAGGACTAGCACTGAGGCACATTATATATATATATATTAAATCCTGATCAACAGTCACTGACTCTATACACTCTAATGCCAACCTACAAGCTTAGGTCAGGAAACACCAAGACAGATACACCTAAGCTAACTTTACATGGTGCCAGCTCAGCCATGACAGGGTTTATTAGCTCAGATTTGCAGTGGTATAAAGGCATCTAAAGAACTTTCAAGCTCCTGGAAGAAATACAGTCACATTCACACAAAGCTGAACTAGTCATGCTGTTTCAGATTTTTGCTGGCTTCCCAGGGCTCCCCAATTATCATAAGCAGTGGGAAACTGTTTCTGCACAATGATCTGGAAACGTACCATAGATCTTTCCAGAACACTGAGCTGCCATCCACAAAAAACTGCTGAAATCAAATCCTACACAGGAAAGTGCAGGTTCAAAAAAACCAGGATTTTCAATACTATTTACATTTTATTCACTGCAGTCTCTAGTGGTAGCAGAGGTGAAGGTCTTAGTGGGACAAGTTCCACTCAGGTGTCATAGGAAGAGAGGATATCTCACCAGAAAGCCTGTAGTTCATGAAACAACTCTAAAAGAAACAGAGATTTATCCTTTACCCCCAACCTCAAAAACCTTTCCTTTTCTTTGAGTTAAACTTTTTTCCAATGTTTTGTTTATTTTAACATTATGCTTATAAACTGTGCCTATTTTAACAGCTCTGGAGCTGACCACGTTTCAGTCAACTGGTTCAAAGAACTGACATCATCAATCCTTCATCTCAGGGTTCATTTGCTTCTACATGTCTGTTCCTAATGCTTACGAATAAAATGGGAACCAAAGCCTCTTGTCATTTCTTCCAGCTGGGAGGATCCTGAAAAAGCTGTAAATAGTTGGAACTGAGCCAATTATCTCAGTGGCTGAGAAAAACCTGAAAATCAGTTTAAATGCTAAGTGTTTTCATCACTCACTCATTCAACTAATTATTAAAATTACTATCTCAAATGATTCCAGAGTACTACAAGTCATGCTTCATATACCACTTGAAACATGTGTTCCACCAATCCTGAAATACAGAAAATAAAAATAGGGAGACTAAAAATAAGCTAAGAAATTATACCAGGAGTAAACTTTACATTTGTGTACCTTTGTCTATGCTCACTTACAGAGTTGCAACATTCAAGACTACAAAGTCTTGATTACCAGTCCTTGATTTCAGGTCCTGATTACAGGGTGAAGTTTGCTGTTCATTCTCTTTCTGGAATCTTGTTATGCTTTTACAACCAGTTATTTTAAACAACAATTCTATGTGGCAAATCATGCATTGCAAATAAAATATTTTTTTAGTTTAAAATTTGCTTACTTTAATAGCAGGTGTAAGGTAGTAATAGAAGTGCCTTCTAGCCCTATGCAACCCTCATCTGACATGAGCCCAGAGAACTGCAGCCCAATGTTTCCTCCTGTGAATGGTCCTCTAAGTGTTTAAGCATGTTTACTTCTAGCATTCTATTTGTAGTGGACTCTTTTTTGAGCTACATGTATTTTAACCATGCTCAAAATTTCATTTCTTATTAGTTATAATGAAATTAGAATTACTGATGCACTAGGTAGCCTAGATTATTTCTCCTGTTTGTCTTTGCTACCTAAACATAACTTTTGACACAATCTTCCTGCTGATTTACTTTACTTCGTCTTTCAGGGACTCACAGTCGCTTCTATTCCTAAACACCTTTACAACACAGAAATGTTGTCATCTTATTGCTGTCCCTGTTCATTTGATGTGAATAAATACATCATATTTTTCTTCTCCTGAACAGGGAAAAAAATTATATATTCTGGAAATGATCTTGTCACACTGATATTTGACTCCTTACTCTTAACTTTTAGTTCCCTCTCTTTGCTGATTCCAAATCTTTAACTATATTTAACTCTAAGCCTACAGCAAGCAACAAAATGGGAGAAGTCTTTAAAGCCTATACAGCCTGTCATGTCTCATATGTTTGCTTATCCAGGCAATGAATCAAATCAATCAATCAGCTGTCAGGACCATACCAAGCCATGCTGGCATTTCCAGGAGAATGACACCCCATATGAACACTCCATGTAAATTTCTCACAGCTCAAAAGAAGCCCAGCAGTTGCCACATTTGTAACGTGGCAATGTGGAGCACACTGCCAAGGGTTCTCCCTCCCTGGTCTCTGCCCTACGCACCCAGCCAAGGCAGCAGTGCTGGAAATGAGACAGGCAGAGCAGCAGAACAATGCTGAGAGGTTCCTGCTGACAGAGCCCACAGGGACAGCATTCCTGGGCAATCACAGACCCCTCCTGCCTGACTCTTGCGTTTGCTGCCTCTGCCGGCTGGCAACACTACAGCACTCGGCATTACAGGCTCGGATCCAGGCTCAGGCTGTGCCTATGTGTGGCTGTCTCAGTCAGGAAGGCTAAACAGGTTATGATGCATTGTCTGGGCTCATTTCTTACAGCCCTATCAAGAACAATGTTCTTGTGGGCGTTCTGAAACTCCAAATCATAAGTGTATACTGGTTTTCCTTATTTGCTCTGAGTTCTTCTTGCTTGATCAACAATGAGGGGAAGGATGACTAGAATGATAGGAGTATCATTATTTTTTCCTGCACCATCAGTAATTCTCACGGTTCACAAATGGCCAACAAAAATAGATACAAATAGTATATGCTATTGGAAACTTTTGTGTCATTTTCTATCATTATATAATTACTTTTGTCCTTACTGGAACCTTTGTGCTGTTGTGTTTTAAACCAGCCATTTGAAGATTAGAAAAATAGAAATGGACATAAGAGTAATTTAGCTGGGAAAGAAGAAAACACCTCTCTACCAAATGTTTTTTCTTTTTTTTTAGTGTATTCTGAGATCTGCAACATTATTAAATTTCCCCTTAAATGGACTGTTGAGTGAATGGGAGACCGAATGAATTGCACAAATTCCTAGTTTATTCTGCAATTCTTCTTAAAATCGGTAGTCACTCAAAAAACCAAAAAAGGTCTTAAAATTTATAGGTTTGCATGACCTCCATGTTTGCTATGCAGTTTTCATGAATTCCACTAATAACTCCTGTGTATTTACACAAGTATAATAAGAAATCATAACAGATATTGAAAATGTTCCTAAGTACCTGCAAAAAAAAATCGGAATGTCTTCATGAAAACTATCAACATAATCACTACTCAACAACCAAAGCCCACACCTGCAACTTTACCAGGTCATTGAGAAAGGCCATTTTGCTCCTCCAAAGAACTGTTCCATCAATATGGAGCAGGTATTTGACAACTTCTGAAAGTGTCAACCTTTATAATTTCAACAGCGAATAAGGCTTTCAGCATTTCCATGACAGAAAAAAATCTGACTGCCAGACAGGCATACTAAATATTTTTTTTAATTCTTCAGTAATAACGCTTGCTTTTGCCTATAAAAATTACTTAAGCACTGTCCATTCATTTCTCTGCTGAATTCCCTTTTCCCCTTCCAGTGTTTCCTTCCTAATACAGTTTTTTTAACCTGATGATCAAATTCAAGTGAATTTTACAAAATTAGAGCTGTCAAAGCTTGTAAATCATCACAGAAAATTAGAAAGATAGTATGATAGAAAGCATGGGAAATCAATGGTCGGAGAGAGGAAAGACAAATCAGTGCCCTTACAAAGGCAGGGCTCTCATCTGTTCCAGTCCATCACCAGTCCAGCAGCAGCCAATCATGCACCACACACATTGCCTTGGATCACTGCAAACATAGCATCAGTCTGGAACATGCTACCATTTTTCAGCTCACTAGTGTATTTATAATTTAGCATTTGGCTAATTCCAAATGAAGTAATACTCACAACAACATAAAACAATTACACGAACAGAAAACACTGAAAACCAAGATTTATTTCTAATGTTCGACAACCCAAAACACTGGTGCAATTATGAACGTAAAGTTGCTGTTCAACTACTCAACATATACATATTCAGCAATGTATCAAAAAATCAATATCAAAATGAGTATCATTCAAAGGGAAGTTAAAATGTATTATGGATAATGAGTAGAGTTCTAAATTGAGACACAAGCAGTGCTCTTTTAGGAAGTGAACAGATGGCTACAGAAGAGTAGACCTAAAATCAAGAACAATGTAGGGAGTCAGAGCAGGGGGGCTGGAATGACATATGACTGGAGAACTCGCTTTTCTTATTTTATTGCACACTTTTTGACAAGCTGAAGATACTACAAATCTACAACAGAGAAGACATAAATTACATTTTTAGGTATTTCAATGACTCACAGAGCAGTGCTGGCTATATTGTTCTTCCTCTCAGTACGTACAAACATTCATATGCAACCATTTAAAAAAATATCATTACTTTCCAAAACTTCATATACATTTCTATGATGTCAGAAATATCAGGGAAACTAAAAATTGGGTCCAAAGTGTGGCTTATTTGCTTTAAAACATTTCTATACAAATATTTGTATTACAAACTTCTAAAGAATTTGCTAAAGCCAAAAAACAGTGAATACAACCTTTTTTAAAGACTACTGAATTTTTATCCCACTGTCAAACCTGTAATTATAGGCCTCTAAAATTTGTAAAAGCTATGAATATCAATGAAATGTGCAAAACTCCCTGTATGTCAATAATCTCATTTACGTTTCCAAGAGAAAAAGAGAGCACTTCCTCTTCTTCCCAAATACAAGATGCATCCATGCCTTAGAGTACAGGATATCTCCATGGATTTAATTTAAAACCTCAGTAATTCAAATTTACTTCTCCTGACAAAAGGCAACAATTGTTGTTAGTTATTAGTGTAACCTTAAGAATAACTTTTCTTCATATTTGTCAAATGGAAGCATGAAATATTTTAAGAGCTGTATTAGAATGATGAAAATTCTTACCAAAACCAGTAGGTCATGGCTTCAGAGACAAGTTGGCTGGGTTATTTCTCCAGCCTTTTACAGTCCTTCTGGATGAAAGTATGACCTTCTAACATATCAACCACTCATCCCAACTCTGTGTCACCTGCAAACCTGCTGCCAACATCCAGATTGTTAATGAGGATGTTAAACAGGGCTGGAGCTAGTATTGACCCCTGGGGTACACCACTAGGTCACCAGCCTCCAACTAGACTTTGGACCACTGATCAATAATCTCTGCACCCAGCCATTCAGCCAGTAAGTTCCATATACTAAGGACAGTAGTTTCTGTGTTTCCATTTTAACTTTGGGTGAGGGTTATACAAATCTTCACATATCTTCTAAAAGGTATTTTTTTTTCTTTTTTTTTTTTTTAAAGGAGCAGAAACAAGCACGACAAAATGGCTGTTACCAAAAGAGAGGTAAGAAATCTGTTCAAACAAATGTTCTTAGGTGACTAAATGGAAAACTGCTTCCAGTGCACAAGTCCAAAACCACTAATCCTAATCCATTATCAGTATATAACAAAACTAACCAAAAATCTGTAAAAATACCAGTCAAATCTCTGTATGGCACAGAAAGTGGTTGTGAAGCCTGATTAGCTTTCTGAAAGATGTCTTCTGAAACCATTGACAATCTACAGTGTTACATACCCATCGAGAAGAAGGGTTTTCTCTTACGATTCTGAAGAAGTTGAATTATTTTAAAAATTCACATGTAATGACTCAAAGGCAGTGCAGAAAGGGTTAAACTAGCTCCCTGTTGATAATTAGAAATAAAATAGAAAAGATTAACAAGTTTATATGATCACCTCTACAAACATACTTTAGTCATACTTTGAACTGGTTGGATATAAAGCAGAGCTCCTTCAAAAGGCAGCCAGACCCCTGAAGTGGTGCTGTGCCTGAGCTGAACTGACAGCTCTGCCAAGGTCAGTTCTAGAACTGAACTACCATGTTAACACTGACATCAGCTACCTGGGCTGAAGGATGGGCAAAGCAATTCAGGTGTGTCTACAAATAAAAACCTAAATATATCCAGCACAATTATTCAGTATTGGAGTGACACTAATCAAATACCTGTTTCATTGTTCTAAAGTAACAAAGCGCTATATTTTTCCCATCCAGCTATTTTCTTATGCAACAAGGCATTTCTCTTTGTGTCGTAGAAACAAACAATATATTTATTTCAGCCTTGTGATTTCAGTGACACATCCAAACTTGGAAGGAATCACCTCTGCTTATTATCTGTCTATGCATTCTCAGAGGTTTAAGGGTTTCATGAATACTAGCCTGTTTTCTTTGTTTTGATTTTAAGTATAGAACTTTAAAGAAAAAACCCAACAGATTTTCTTTCTCAGCATAGCTTCAGAATTACCATGGTCTTGACAATTCTTGATGCTTTTGGGTAGCTGAAAAGCCAACACTATACAGGACAAGTAGTTAAGAAGCTCTTAGAGCAGGCACTGGCAGGCATTTCTGTGGGAGACAGCTGTGCACAGCGTCCCAGCTGATGCCCCTGAGCAGCAGGCAGCAGACAGCGGCTGCCAGAGGAAGCTTTTGCTGGAGAGACACCATTCTGAGACCAAACCCAACAAAATTCTGCCATTAAGCAGAGCTAAAAGAAAGTGCTAAGTCAAGGAGACAGCTTCTGGCTTTTCCGATTTATTTTTGGAGGGCTCCTTGGCCTCTAGGGCCAAAGGCAAGGTGATTGCAGCATGCTGTGAAGCAAGACACCCTGGGAAGCATGAAATCATTAAAACACTCATTTAGACAGAAAGAGAAAAGATGAGTGAGTACAAATTCTAAGCTAAAAAAACCCCCTCTTTCTATAACATCTTGATTACTGTAAAACCTAGTCACTTTCCAAAAGTCAATTCAGTAAAATGCATTAGATTCTTCCTCTTTTAATCCACATTTTCTTTTTTTTCCCAGGCATTATGTAGTTTTAAGGATTTCCTAAGATTGCTTTGTTCCTTGTACCCACTCTACTTTCAAAAAAAAAGAAAAATACCTTCCAACAGAAACAGAGAATGCAGATGCTCATCTCTGCAGCTCTCATCTGTGATTCTGCTATATAGCCTTGGATAAGCACCACAGAAAAGCCTGTATGTGCAAATAGATTTTATCCTTGCTGTACACATTCCGCTGTGGCAAAGAAACAGTTATCAACATTATCTCTAAACTTAGGTGAGAAGCCAGGTATGCTGAGCTCATTTTGTCTGGCATCTTCAAGTTGTTAAAGAGCCTTTTTTTTTTGAGGACTTGTATAGAAAATAGACTGAAAAGAATGACTGACCCTCACAGCCTTCACTGCATTATTAAAATGCTTTAAAAGCAAACTTTCTTAAGGGCTTATGTCTAACTTTTCCAGGGATTATTAATGCAATATTATTTTTTAGCTGAAAGGCAATGAATTCCAGAAAAGGCACGCTGGTTGCCACGACTCAGCAGTTTGCTTAACAGTGTAATATGCTAAACAACATTAAGATAACAAAATAGAAATCACTAATAAGAAATTCAAATACTTCCAACCTTGAACGCTTCATGAGTTCAGTATGTAGAATTCAATCAATAGCACCTCTGTTCCAGATGCAGGCTCCCAAAAGTTTTTGCTGCTGTCAGCTTTTATATCATCATTTTTTATGCACTGTCTTAGCCTGCTGCTGGTTTTCCCTAATCTGTTCTCTACCATAATGAATTAGCTGTTTTCTAAAAATGTGAGGTAAAGGAAGAGGAAAAAACTGGAAACACTGAAATTGCTACAGCACCAAAATTATTGCATAATAGAAAAAAATGCCAGAGTAGTGCCTTGAATTTGATAGTTATGCTTCAGAAATGCCTTTAATAAATGATTTTGCAGGGATGGAAATATTGCTTCTGTACTGTTTGAAGAACAGTAGTAGTCACAGTAGGACTTTAAATTCACCAGAGCTTTCAGAAGTGCAAGTTCTCAGAAACAGCTTAGAAAATAAAAGATAGGATTGAGCTACAGCTTGCATGGATGAATGTGCATGTAATGAAAGTAGCACAACCCGCCTTAAGCTACATGCTTACAGACAGCTCTAAGGATCAGACACTAAAATAAAATAAACTGAGTGAGCCACATCACAAAGTCAGTGACCCAGTACTCTTTGTTTTGGACTGAGTTGCCAAAGTTACAGAGTTTTGTTTAAATCTGTATAATAGAAATAATGTGTATACCTGCCAGACAGGCTTGAAGCCTTTTGCATCTGTTCATAGCTGTATCTGAGTAGCAGCAAGGGAAAGCTACCACTGAAGGGCCAGCAGAGGCTTTTTCATCCTCTTACCAACAAATGTCTAATCCACTGCAAAATTAAAATCTGCAACTGCATTAGGATTGGCTAGCTGCACCAAGATTTTCACTTGGAAAGCTATCATTAGGCCTTTTCTCTGTGCTTACTCCCCCTCACAAGAGATCATCCTCCTGCCCATGTCGAGGGAAGCTCTGTATTGGGAGCTCCATGGAAGACACTGTGCTTGAGGATTATCATTACCTTTTCTGCCCACTCTGCATTCACTTCACAATTTCTGGACTATCAAATTTATATACAGCTATGAATGCAACTTTAGATATATTATATAATCTTTATATAAGCTATACAGTTTAATATATGCATATACAGTTTAGTATATCATTGGCTGGATCCTCCTGTATTATGGAAAAAAAAAATTAAAATTCTACCAATGAATATAATGAAGTTGGAAACAGCACTTAGTATAATCACTCTAAAATAATATGGTATTGAGTTAAATGTTTGAAACCACAAAAAAATTACAATAAAATTATGTTTTGCTAAAAGAGAGTCTTACAATGATATATACAACTCTTGATTAAATCCAAGTCCAAAGTCATCACCCAACAATTCTAAAAGCATACATTCTGCCAAGACATCTAGACTATGAACAACGAAAGGGTAAATCCAAGACAGCACTGTAACACTTCAGTCAGAATTCCAACAGACACTCTGTTCTCTTCTTGTAAAGTCACATGTTGCAAACAACTACTTTCAATATCAAATGTAAACAAAATTTTGAGAGTAATCTGAAATATGTTAAACCCTAAAACCAAACTGTTTATTCAATCCTATGCAACTAATTGGAGACAATTGGTGATAAAAACAAATTTAATTTTCTTAATAATGCTCATCAGAAGAGCCAAAACACCTACCACTATAGCAAAAAATCTAAAATAGTCATGGAAGGGAGACATTAGCACCTTTGTTCAATTATTACAAAAAAAGTGGAACACACCAGAGAAGACAAATTTCAGTAGAACCACAACTGTAAAAGTAAAGGACGCATCTCAGATCAAGATAGGTTTCAGTATTTACAGGCTCCTCAAAAATTAAGCTGTTAATGCCAACACTGTGCATTCAAACCTGACAGAAGTGGTATCCGCAACCAGAACTATGAATACAACCTGTGTCATGCAAAGCACTGAAACACAATTTCCAGTAAAATAATGAATACTTACACATCTTATAAACTGATAAGGGGGTAAAAAAAATAAGAAGGCAGTATGCAAAAAAAAAAATTTCTAAAAAGCCCCACCAATTAGAAGAGATGGAGACAGAGGAGAGACAGGAAAAAGAGGTACAAAGTGGGTAAATCAACACCAGAGACTGTTTTTGCAGAGAAAATTCTCCCTTCTAAAGCTCCTCATCTTAAAATAACACCAGAGCTGTTTTCCTCACTTGTATATGAATGACAACATTTCTAATCTTAATTTACATGAATTATTTTACCAAAACTAATGGTAACTGCTCTCTTCACTCTGTAAGACAACTCACAAAACCTGGTATTATATGCTATATTTATGATTACTCAGAAGGGGACTAAGCATTCACACAGGCGCACAATCGCCAGTGCTCTAGAGTCTAAATTAACATGTTGCATCTCTGTAGTATATTTATCTTCTAATTTTACAGTCTTTATTTCTTAGAACTTGGCAGGAAAAAAGGGGTAGATGCTTCCAGTCTCTCATTTGGCTACAATCAGTGGACACAACCACAGTCACATGCAGCAGGTATTGTCCTCAACTAAAAATCCTGAATGACAGAATAACTTTAGAGCATTCAGGCAGAGCCTGAAACAATAGTAACACAAAATTTTTCTTCAAGCATGACTAAACATATGATTGGTTCAGAAGCAGAAGTTAACTTGATTTAAGGTGAAGTGTAAATGTAAAATAGAATAATGGACAAATCATAAGGAAAAATGGATTCTGACTGCATTGATAGTCATCTGCTAAAACTTGAACGTAGTAGAAAGTAAGTTATTGGTATGCAGTAATGCTAGCCAAAAGCTACAATAAATACTGCAGGTAAAAGTCAATCCTGCCCATTTGTTTTGAAAAAGAAGAAAAAGCCCCTTTCAGGTATTCCATTCCTTCCTTGTCCCCCACCTACCTACTGTCAATTGCTTCTTCTTCTAGTACTTTCTTGCCTTAGAGAGGTCATAAAGAGGGCAAAGGGATGAATACATTTGGACCCACTCCCAAAAACGAGTCAAAACCCTGACTGTGACACTAAAGCTGCCTGCTGCAGGGTGCCTGCCAGGCCACAGCTTGTGCCCCCAGGTGAGACAGGATGGTTTGCAGTAGCTACAGCCCAGCAGCGCAGCAAGAATCCTGCCACACACAGGGCCAGTGATACAGCCCCTAAGCTCTTAATTACTCAAACCTACCACTCCTCATCCTCCTTCGTTTGTTTGTTAATTACAAGTACTTACATCTTCTTGGAGTTTGAGCCTTTTGGGCTTTGTAAGTTCATTTTGTTCTTCATAATACTAACTAGAAATATTCTGACTTTATAGATCCCCCTGCACGCAACTCCAGACTTAGGTAGTTACAGAAGAACATTCCAGTATTTCAACAGTTTATTGCACTGAGTATAATACCCAATGTCCAGCATTCAGGGTCATAACACAGCCAGAAAAAGAACCTAAATCAATCCAATATTTAATAAACTTATTATTCTAATTTAATGTAAAATTATACAGTATCTGTCATACTGTTTTGAATCTTTTCTTGTAAGCCTCAATAGTTAACCAATCAGGAAAGCAATTTATCAGACCCAAATACTGGCCCACATAGCATCATGTCCAAAATCCAGTGCAATCAGTGTCTCTACAACAAATAGAATGCAAAGAAAGTATATGTGCAATTGTTTTAGTTGCACTAGTTTTCAACATTTCATAATGAAAATGTTCACATTTATAGCCTTCAGTCTGTGTATTCATATGCTTATAGCAAAGCCTACCTCAATTTTGTCTTTGGAACAGAGAATAAGAAACTTTAAATAACTGAAATCTTTTGACTAGTGATACTCCTAAAAAGTCAGACTAGCAGAGAAGCAATTAAGAGGTAAGCTTTTTAAGAGGAACAGTTATTAAAGCTAACAGATAGCAAAGGTTAAAAACAAGCAGTCTACAAATCAAACTAAGAAAAACATGGTTACTGCTCAAAGAAAATGAATTTTTTATTCCAGCTTTATTGCAAATACAGTTTAGGAAGTACGTGTTTCTAATACACCAATTTGAAACACTGTTTGAAATACAAATTTGTTTCCAATTTCAGTATTTGAAATGTATGTTTATAATTAAAAAGGGATGCTGTTTCTAGCAGTGTTTGTAAGGACTGGCACAAAATCTCTGCAGAAATGAGAGAAAAAGCAAGAAGCAGTGTTCAATTTACAGAATTCATATATGAAATAGAGATAGAATTTATTTCTAATCATGGCAATTTTATGTGCTGAGTTTATGTGCACTGTTTACTGGTGTTAAAAAACATGCCTGCTCCTCATAACCTTGTCCGTAATTATGTATCTGATGATTTCACAATTTAAACTCAAATTTAAAGAAAAGAAACAATCATAAAAAATTTCATGCAAGACTCTTAAAAATTTTAACAGGGAGGCAAAGATCGTATAAGAATGAATGTCCAGTGCAGAAATACACCACAAAAAAACTCCAAAGCAAACAAACCTCCTCCAACATACAGCTTTTTCAGCTCCCGTTGTAGGATACTCCATAACTGCAGGTACATCCTAAACTTTGAGCAATAAATATGCATTGTGGAGAAAGGAAATCCAAGAGCAATAGAAGCTCAAAACATTTCCTTGTTTCAACGGCAGCAGTAAACAATTGTCACTGCAAGTCCTTTACTCACAAGCTCATATACATCACTGTGAATTATAGCAATTCAGTTTTCTGAGTACTCAGTGAAACACTGCAATAAACAAACTTGATTTTTATTAAATTAACACAAGTATTCCAATCTCTGACATAATTTGTCTTTTTGATTTACACTAAGGAACTAACTTGAAAGACATAAAGAGCCTTTGCAGTGTTTTGAAAAAACTTCTGTAAAAGTAAGACCTATAAGTCTATTACTGCATACATCTCTGTCTCTCTTACCACAAAAACTACTTCATTATACATGGCAGTGATTTTCCAAGAAATAACAGGAAGGGAAAATTATTTCAGATACATATTCCACATCTAGAAGTCATCCCAGAAGAGAGAATACAGTTATGAGAGCTAAATTAGGAAAATAAAAATGAGAGCTTCTTGCTGACCTTAAAATACAAAATGTTCCTACTGTTTAACAGGATTGATGAAGTTCACATCTTCCAGTTACTCATCTCATTCATCCTCTTAAACTTTGCTTGTCACAGATTTTTTTGTGTACATTGTAGCAGCCACAATGTGCTAGCATTTTCCAGACATTCAAGAAGGGATGGTCCATGCCCCAGGGAGCTTAGACCCTGAGGACAGGCAGGCAAATAGACAGAAGTCAAGAAAATCAAAATTAACAAGTCAAGCTAAACATCTACATTTACTGCTGGTATCACAACAAAATTGACCTGTAAGCTGTGAAGGTGACAAGCTGAAAGGGTGATGTCTGGAGGGGCAGAACCAGCAGATAAATTCTTCTAGATTGTGCCATGCACTGATGCTGCAGAGCAGAAAACAAAACTGAGTCTGAAAAAAGCTGACAAACAAGCAAGTAGGAAGCTTGACAAGGGAAGCGTAAGCAGAAAGTGATTGTTATATACTGTCTTTCATGTTCTAGTTTACCTTCTGTCACTTCTTAGCTTCTAAGTAATTCCTTTAATAAAGCCCTGGTAGCATAATAAATCTAAATCATTTGGCTTCTGTCAACATTCTCGAAACAGTAGTTCCTTATACCTCAACCACACAAAAATGGTTATTTCAACAGAAAAGCCATTCTGTTTCCTTCATTGAGGATCAGAGAATGTGCTGGACTTAAAATGCAGTCCTTGCTCTGAGACTTAAAATCCAAATTAAATTTGTATCTTATTTTTCTGAACTATTTTTTTCAAATTTAATAGGTTGAGTGTTGTACAAACATTGTTATATAATTCTACATAGTGAATCATGCACACATCGGGTTTTCACAAAGCAAAACCATGTTCCAAGACCCTCAGAAAACTAGCAGAAGAGAGCTGCATGAATACAAGGTTTGTGCCACAAATACAGACTCCCTGTTTCTGTCCTTAATTTTTCCTCCTTAGTTGCCAATGAATCATGACTAAAGTCTGCTAACACCCTTTTTTTTTCTAAGTTTGTTTTATGGTATTTTTTAATAAATATTTAGGAGTAAGATCAACACTGATCCAAAAATCTCTAAAAGCTGTTCAGATTTCCATAGTATTAAAAATATTGTCACATCAACTTTCTGCTTGAATGAATTACAGATCTTACCATATGAAAGAATCACAGAATGTCTGAGGCTGGAAAGGACCTCTGGATGTCACCTGGCCCATCCCCCTTACCTCAAGCTGGACCACCTGCAGCCCAGGACCTTGTCCAGACCCCTTGTGATTCTCTCCAAGGATGGAGAGTCCAAAACCTCTGTGGGCAACCCGTGCCAGTGCTCCGTGTCCCTCACAGTAAAAAAGTGTTTCCTGATGTTCAGAGGGAACCTCCTGTGTTACAGTTTGTGCCAACTGCCTCTGGTCCCATCAACGCGCAGCAGTGAGAGATGTCAGGCTTGGACTGCTTTGCACAGTTCCTTCAGTATTTATAAAAATTGAGGCATCTCTTCTCCAGGCTATAAAGTCCCAACTCTCAGCCTTTCCTCGCTAAGGAGATGCTAAAGATCTGTAATCATCTTTGTGACCCTTTGTTGGGCTCTCTCCAGTGGACCCACTCCAGGTTCTTCACGTCTCTCTTCCACTGGGGAGCCCACAAGTGGAAACTGCACACCACTGCTAAGTGAAGGGATGGATGATCTCCTTCAACCAGCTGGCAAAACTTTGCCCAGTACAGCCCAGGCACCACTCATCTTCTTCGTCACAAGGGTGCACTGCTGTGGTAATATAACTTATATCAAAACTTCCCGGCATAAAAAAGGAGGTGGAGTCGGAAATGAGGTATTCCNTTCACCTTGATGTCTACCAGGAACTTCATGTCCTTTCTGCAAAGCTGCTTTCCAGTTGCCTGTGGTTGTTCCTCCCCAGCTGCAGGATTTTGCATTTCCCCGTGTTGGATTTGATGATGTTCCCGTGTGCCCCACTGTGTGCAGTACAACCCTTTGGTGGAGCAGCTACTCCTCCCAGCTTTCTTTGTGTCTACTGCAGACTTGATGAGGGTACACCCTGCTCCACTCTCCAGGTCCTTTAATGAAGATATTAAACACGACTGGACCCTGTCTTGACTCCTGACATAACACTTCTAGTTATGGGCCTCAGACTGGACTTTGTGCCACTAATCACTGGCTGTTCTACCAGTTTTCAACCCAATCATTAAATCACAGAAGCTTATCACTGGTCAAGCATTACTTCCCCTTGGTGAATCCATGCTGACTGCTCCTTATGACCTTCTTGTCCTTCATATGCTTGGAAATTTCAACTAAACTCTCTTTACAGACCCCCTTTCAGGAGGTCAGTGCAGTAGGAATACTGATGTACACTAGATACTTGTGAAGCCTTTAGAGCAGCCAAACAAGTGAGAGAAACATCATGCATTGGGATGCAGAGAGCAATCCTAATGCCATGCTCCAAATTTCAAAAGATAGTATTTAACAACAGGTAGCTGGGCAGCAGTATTTGTTCAAGTCTGACCAAACTGTTACAATTATAGATATCTAACCAAGACTAGAAGTAAGCAGGTATGTCCATATCAAAAAATCCATTTTCCAAAGGCAATGAGCTAACAAGAGCTGATGCTAGGAAAAAGCATGTTTCTACATAAAAGGGAAATTAGACCCTTTATGGAAACTTAGGTGTCTTGCTGGCTGTATCACAGCTCTCCTGTAAGTGGCTAAAAAGACATCTCTCTGTTCTCTGCCTTTGCTTCCCGTATCCTCCTATTTCCATTCTATCTACTTTCAATGAAAACTTTCCCAGCAGAGATCATGTGCCATGAAAGTTCATCTCTGATCCTAATTTGAACCACTAGGTGCTGCTGCAACACAGACAATAAATAATTACAGCATAAACTGTCCCATAAAATTATTTTGGATTTACACTGTATGTGACAAAACTGACCTTAGGACACTATATGAGAACTCTCAGTACTGTCATCCTTTTGCCATGCTGCAACAGAAAATTAGCAGTTTCCAGCCTGGGAACTGATCTTCTGTTTTTCTTGGACTACAAACTTCATTCACTGATCCGAAATTCAAAAGCAACACATGAAAATCAAGCATAGATCAGTTGTCTGCCATTGTGCTCTCCTTTTAAGCTAAGTGTATAATGGCCAGAAATATTAAAAAGCTCACTCTTATAAATGAAATTTCCAGCAGAGCATGAAGCAAGTAACATGTTGAATATTGCTAGTCAAGGTAAAGCACTGGTAGCCTGGTCATCAGCCAGGACCTTTCCTTTGGACCTCCAATCTCTGAGAAACCCTAGCTGTCTAACTCTTCCCTAACACAACATTTATCAGCATTACTAGCTTATCACAGGTCCCAGGACTAGGAGTCCCAGGATGAAGAATTCTTCTATTTGCATTCCCTCAGGCTGTACCAGTTCTATCTGGTTGTTAGCAAGTTTAAATATCTAATAAATGGAAGAATGGGCTCCCACTACCAGAATGGTCTGCCCAAGAAATTGATATGATTTGAAAGAAATGTTATAGAACTTATTTAACAGGTATGTAAATATGATATTCTGTGTAGTGAGTAACATTATCACCTCTTTTTAGAATGACAAACACAACATCACCACTAACTATAAGAGCTGTTGCCTTAAAAATCACATATACTTCTAATGTTTGAAGTAGTTATCTGAGAGCATATAAGCAGTATACAGAAAAAGTCTGTCATACTCTAGCACAGTCATTCATCAGTGTTAATTTCTGTTTATTGTAAAATTTTGATTGAACCCCTCGAGGTTCAGGATGAAACAGAGAACTTTAATGTGAATGAGAGTACTCCTTATTTCTTTGTAACATCATGGACTAAATTAATTTCATTTTTGGGAGGACTTAAACTTTTCACTGCTGCTACCAAGAAGCTCAAAATCATCCTATAAGAAAAGGGAAAACAATAGTGGATTATGATTTGAAACTCCTTACATCCCAGTGGAAAAGTGCACAGCACACAACCATGCTGTCAAACCCCCTGCCAGTCTCCCTAGATGAAAAGTGAGGTAGGAAAACCAGCAGGTCAGTTGACAGACTACATTCAGGTGTTGCATACAGTTTTGAGTTCAGGTGACAGCTGAGACTTGAGCAGAAATACAGGCTGAGTGGAGAATGGATTGAGAGAAGCCCTGTGAGAAGGACTTGGAGGTGCTGCAGGATGAGAGGCTGGCATGACCCAGCCATGGGCACTCCCAGCCCAGAGAGCCAGANAGGACCCAGCCATGGGCACTCCCAGCCCAGAGAGCCAGAGAGCTTTGGGCTGCATCCAAAGCAGCATGGGCAGCAGGGCCAGGGAGGGGATTCTGCCCCTCTGCTCTGCTCTGCTGAGAGCCCACCTGCTGTGCTGCATCAGTTCTGGGGTCCCAGCACAGGAGGGACATGGGCATGCTGGAGTGAGACCAGGGGAGGGCCATAAAGATGACCAGAGGGATGGAGCACCTCTCCTGTGAAGACAGGCTGAGAGAGTTATGGTTGTTCAGCCTGGAGAACAGAAGGCTCTGGGGAGATCTTATAGCACCTTCCAGTACTTAAAAGGGGCTACAAGAGACACAGAGAGGGACTTTTTACAAGAGCGTGTAGTGACAGAACAAGGGGAAATGGCTTCAAACTGCAAGGATATGACTAGATTAGATATTAGGAAGAAATTCTTTACTGCGAGGGTGGTGAGGCACTGGAACAGGCTGCCCAGAGAAGCTGTGGATGCCCCATTCCTGAGGGTGCTCAAGGCCAGGCTGGATGGGGGCTTTGAGCAACCTGGTCCGATATGGAAGGCGTCCTTGGCCAAGACAGGGAGGTTGAAATGAGATGATATTTAAGAACCCATCCAACTCAAACAATTCTGTAATTCTCTGATCTTTCCTGCTTCCAACATAAATTATTCTGCACAGGAAGACCTGAAGTCAGCTGTCATTTCTGGTCCTATAGCAATTTTTATTGTCTTGTTGAGCATTTTTTGATACAGTCTGAGCGATTTGGCCCCGTAATTAAATTCATTTGTCAGCAGGGATGCATTGACTAGTCTGAAGAATCTGATCCACATCTTTCTTCCCAGAACAGACAGGGAACACTTGTTACAGCAGTGATAAATGTAGGCTGAAAAAATTTAAATTTTCTCCTGCATCCTCAGTCTGGGTCTTATGGCTGCTGAAGGACAAAGGCTTTCAGTGGAGTTCTGACAAAAGTTATTTCAACAGCCAGTTACCCTAAGTCTTCTTAAGAACAGATCTGTCTGGCATTTGCTTATGTAGACTCCTGATCCACAGTGAATCTCTTCTAAAGAAATCCTGGAAAGGAATGTGGAGATACTGATCCAGGAGGACCTGATTACCACGCTCAGTGTAATTGCCAAGTGTCCGATTTTAGGTTTGGAGTTGGGCTCTTTTCCTTCCAAGACTCTGGGACAAAATAAACAGTGTTGACCTGAAGTAGACTATTTTTCAAGGCTTTAAAAGGAAGGCTTACCACAGTCTAATTTTTTAAGTTTATTTTTTCTTAGTCACATCACACTGACAATCTACAATTATCTCACAATCAACACTTACTCACTGCTCAAACTCACTCTTCCTCTCTGCCATTTTCAGTTGAGAGAAGAAAGTTATTGCAACATTTTTCTAGATATCAAGTACATTAACCTGCATTGTGCATGGCAACACTTTTATGTGAGTCCAGGAAGACTCATATTCTTCTACACAATATTTTGCCCTCTATCAACAGTATATTCCAGCTATTATTGTCCCAATGACAATACCATTATTAGGCAGAACTAGGACATCCTCCCAATGTTTGTATCTTATTTAAGTACTTTCTATGCAACAAGATAAACATATAAGCACAATCATACAAACTTTAAGTTTTGTGCTTAACCAATATAAAGACACTGTAACCAAGGGCTGCTGCAGGGTAAGTACCAGTGGTCTAAACCTGACCAATTTAACTAAGTTCTCATGTACTATCATTACTACTTGTTTGACTGAAGATCAGCCACATTAAATCTAGATTTATTTTGCAGGAAAAAGAAAATCCAGTCGACTTAACAAAAGGAAGTTTACCCTTAGTGAAATCTAGTTGTCAATGCTGAATTTCATGATATTTTTTGTTTGCCTCCCTATTTTGAATTATTCTTTCATTAATATTTGAATATTGCTGCCCTTTGATTAAACTAAAATGCCTGGTAATTCCACCCCTAGCTAAAGGCATGCATAAAATTTTATTGTTTTGTAGTTATATGGCTATGTGCCCAACTTATTAAAAATCCCTGCTACTTACCTACAAGACTGAATGCATAAAAAAAGATTCTTTCTCTACTCCACTTCAAAAGAAACTCCTGAGATAAAATTTATATGCTTATCTTGCAGACTGCAATCATCTGGATCTTAAGTGTGTCTTTCATCATCTTCTTTATTTTTGTCTAAAGTAGTAAATATCTAAATGTGAATCAACATCAATAGTGCACAAGAGCTCTCCTGGATCAGAGAAGCATTTGCTTTCTAGGAGCATTTATTTCTATCCTTGCCACCAACTTGCTACGAATCCCTGGGCTAAGTCCTTTCACATGTGGTGTGTGACATGGGCCTCTCTGTAAACCACTCCTAAATGGCCACGTCCTTCCAGCAGCTACAGTCATCAAGAAGAAAACACTGAAGAAATTAAATACATTACTAATATGAAGAATCTAGAAAACTGGGCAGTCTCTAAGCAAACAAAATGATATTATGTTTTTGACCAGACAAACTTTAAATCTCCACTTCTGTGTTTGCTGTTTGTGAAAAGAAGTAATACTTCCCTATATCAGAGATGATAAATAAATTCCACCTTCAGACACACTGATATGCTGAGATGAAAAATTATAGAAAACCTGCCAGCAAAACTTGTTTCTTTTTAACACCATATTCTGTGAATGATGACAGCTTATTGCTCACAAAAAATGATGACGTTATAAAGAAATGCATAGCTACACATTTACAGCATTGATGAAGTTCACAAGGAAGGGAAAAAAGTTATAATTACAGACTAACATGATGTTCAGCCTTAAGGAGACAGGCATTTTAAATACAGACTTACTGAATTTCATGTGCTGAAGTTTAAACTTACAACACATAACATAGCTTTTAAATGCATAATTAAAGGCTGAATAAGGTTTCTAGATTCAGTAGTGGAAGTGCATGCACATTAAGTTTTATGACATAACTTCATTTTTTCTCTCATTAAGAAAATATACTTTGCATTATCTTTTGAGATTATAAACACAAAGAAATCCAAAGAAGCCTTGCCAGTTTTGACTAACATCCTTCTAGGTAAACATATTTCTGGCATCAATTGTAATTTTACTTTTATGGATACTCCTTGCAATATCTTCTATGGCAACAATCATATTCATTTTGTCCTGACAAAAATTTGAATTTAATATTCAATTACACATTATATGTTAGAACTGTGTGTTGCTTTGTAAATCAATTAATGTGACTTTTGGAGGGGCAGGAGAATAAGACTGGGTAGCCTTAGTTCAAAATACCTGTTTGCAGTTTACAATAGACAGCTGAATGAATAGGAAAGTGAAAAACAAAAGACTAAATTAAAAGCATTTGGTAAACATCTGTTATCTATCACCATACTATTATTTTCCCCATATGTCCACATATCTCTTAGAATGATTATCAGAAATACTCATTTCCTGAAGTAAAAATTTTCAAAGTACCTATCCATGTCTTGAAAGAAATATTCATATTAAAAGAAAATAATTAAAAACTATTCTTACAAACAGGCAAAAATATATTCCTTATTATCTGCCTAAATCCCTAACAGTTCCCTTCTTTTCCTAAGAGAAATCACCAGAATTGTTTGTCCAGAGAGAACTCTCCTTATCAGCTCCATCACTGTCAGTAGCAACTTCATGCAGCTCCACTTTCATCTCATGCACGCATCCCTGGAGATCAGGACTGCAAAAGCAAACACTGCAAGAGCAGTGCAGTAGTTTTGGTTTAGGGACTACTGCGGCAGGATTTCCCACAAACAAACATATTGTCCTGTCTGAAAATAGCCTAAATACAAACCAAAGTAAAACATTTACTTGCAATATTCCAAATAAAATAATCCCAAATCCCAGAGGTTACCAAGAAAGATTAACAGAAATTTTAGAAAGATGCTCACATCAGATTTAAGATTGTTCTTAATCTCAAAGCAAATCTCATTCTTTGCACAGTGAGTCAGATGTCAAAACGTTTCCTACCCATGAAGCTAATGAGTCTTTCCTATGTAAGACTTTCACCCCTACGTTAGCTGAGGATTTGACAGACTGTGATAAACACACATAAGTTTGTCTTCTTTCTTATTTGGATTAAACCCCTCATTTTCTTTGTCCCCCCAAGATTACTGATCACCAGCTTTTTAAAAAAGCAGTTTCAAAACACTTCTCCTGGATTACTCAGTGACTCTGCCATTCTGGAAAGAATAACAGATGAAACTATAAGCAAACAGTGGCTTTGCCTTGAAAGAAAACAGTTTTCTTTTCTACTGTGGGCAATATCCAAAACTCCGTGCAAAGTATTTGCATGATACAATTCCTAAAATTTGATGTATTTCATGCTTGTATTTCATAGAAAACCTTGCACATCACATAAATTAATAAACACACTTTATACAACCTACAGATGGGATTAATTCTTGCAGTTATCACTGGATTTTAATTTAGGCTAATTACAAGGAAAACATAACGTTTGACTGGTAAAGCAGAAATAGGCTTGAGCTGATGTAATAGACATTAATAACCACCTTTGAAAGAAGGAGAAAGAGCTCAAAATGTCTTTTAACTTTTTGTATGTTTTAAAATTGCTTTACTAAAAGTAAATAAATACATCAGAGGTCAACATAAAAGCACACTCACTGAGAACTTGAAATTCTATTCAGGAGTTCTGAACAATCTGAGATATAAAACTTGCTATGACCAGTTACTGAGTCTTCAAAAATGCAAGAGCATAACATCTGAGCCAGCTTAGACATCTCCACTGGGTAAAAGGTAAACATTCTTCTAATGTAGAATATGTGCTCTGTATTAATAAAATGCTGAAAAAGCATAATTTCTTATTAAGTATTTTGGTATTATAATGGAAGCACCCAAATATCAGTCTCTACTATTCAAAATAACATAATTCAAATAATTATTTCAAAATGTTTCCCAACTGCAAACTGTTATTCCAAAACACAATGGGTATTGAAAAACTGACTCTTTGAGATGGTAAACAGATTTCTTCAACCAGATAAGAAGCACCTACAAAATCTTGCCTTTTTAAAAATCCTGTTCACTTCAAAAGGAGTTCTTTTCAGAAAATTAATAAAGTCAGTTGTAAAGCAAGGTGTCAGTTTCACAACACCACACATGCTACTACAAAAACAGTTCTTGGCAACATCAGAATTCTCTGAAGGAGATGGCTAAGAATGAAGAGTCTTTAGAAAGAAAGAATTATGAATGGGCAGGAACTTTCTCTAAGGGAGCACTACCACAAAGTCATTCACCCTCCAAAAAGATTTGAGAAGTTTCTTCAGCTAAAAGAGGTATGAAAAAGCAATGGCCCTGCAGGAAGTAAATATTCCTGAATGGCAAGGTGCTGTTTCCATTTTCCTTGCATAGCTTTGCTTCCATGAAGCAATGGTTTCATAAGCAAATCCTCACTGCACTGTACAACACATTGTATATAGTGCACATGTATAACAGTGTCCTCCTGTGCATTAGCAACAAATTACTGTGTCCTGTTAAGTGAAAACAGCAATTAGGAGAAAATACTGGATTTTTTTTACCTCCTGTATACTTACAGCCTAGTTTAATTTATGCCACGGGGAACTCTGAATCAAGTATCATCTCACATTTGAGAATGTCACTCAGTATAGTATAGTGAAAGAAATACAGTTTTCTAGTTATGGGGCAGCTCAAACAGACATGGACCGATTTGGTGACTTGGACAAATTAAATCATGAAAAAAAAGTGCTCTCGACACTCAGGAAAAAAATATCACCCCAATAGTTTTAAATATTTAACAGAGGTAAAGAAATGGCAAGACCTGCCAGAATTTTCTCTGCAGATTGTCAGGTTTAAAAAAACAGTAGATGACTCCATTGCCCACCTCCTCATCAATACTTTTTACACTGAACGAGAATGTGAGCAGAGGCAGCCACACTCTGTACATGCTGTGTTTGCTGACTAGAAGAAACACAAGGCCATTGCCTTTTGATGTTTCTTATACAATAAGAGTACTTCAGAATTATCGAAGTAAAATTTGTTTGCAATGGGTTCAGCTACGTTCACAGTTTTGTTTGTTTGTTTATTTAACTAGGGGAAGAGTCTACAATAAAATTAACTTCTCTAAATAGTATTTTTTTTCTTGAACAGTTCTTCAATAAAAGAGACTTTCCTGTCTGTTCTAGCACAAAGGCTGTGCCTCACCAACACCATCACATCTTCCTAGCTTCCAGTCTTTTCAATATGGAAGACAAAACCAATAATCAGACTCCTAGCAAAACTTCATTGTTAAAAATCTTACCATGATTACAGAAGAATCACTAAGATCACTAAGAAGTACTTACTGAAGCTGAATGACAATATTATATTTTTGTAATTTACTGAATGGTTGGAAGTGGGATACACTAAAAACCCCATATATAAAAAACCACACAGACTCAAAAATTCTCATACTCTTCTACAGCACACGTTTCAAACTCAGCCAATTCAGTCAATTTAAAAAACAGGAAAAGAAATGAGAATGTGGGTTTTGATAAAGCAGCTGACATTTGCTTCAGAAATGGCAAAACTATGTGTAAGGAAACAAAATTAACTTCATTCCTCAAAATAGCATACTGCTATCAGACAGGTAGATCATAATGAACAACACATAAAGCCTTCTAGATGGAAGGAATGCAGGATTTTATGGAAAAGTAGTATCTCCCCCTCTCCCACCTTTTATTTGTGAAAATTGGAAAGGGGTATGTGCGCTGCAGAAAGATACTGACTTTACAAGTTGATAAATTATTTTTAAAACAAAAGAAAAAATACTGTCTTGTCAGTAACTAACTATTAACTATTTTATTGGGTTTTTACAATTTGAACATTGTTTTTACTAAATCTGGATGACTATAATGGTCCTTCCACTGATCTAACCACAGCTTTACATCAAGTTTAGTTATAGCTACCTTAAACTACTAGATTTAGGGTGTGATCCCACTCTTGAATCACCCAAGCAGAGTTAGATAGCAAATTTCTTTCCAAGTTTAAGTTTATAAAAATAGCACAACTACATGCAACTGTTTCTCCTGGGTTGGTCAAGCCTTAAAAGACATGCAGAAAAAGTAAGAGATGGATTTCAAATGAAAAACTGCATTGTCAGGAGCATATTTCAAGAAGATTCGAGTTTCACTTCAAATGGAACTGTATCTTCACCTGTAAGTTGCCTGAAAATTGTAATCTCTCTTTTTCACATTCATCCTTTTTATTACAGCTTGTTCTTGCTTTTCAAATGCTTGGCCATTGTAAACCACACATTATTTGTGGGAGCACAGCAAAAGCATACAAATGATTCACTTCTGATGGAGACCAGTTATCTTGAAACAAGTACTTCCTCATTTGTGCCTTGCTCTTGTACCTTGTTATTCCAGACACAAAACAGTAATGGTTTACTCTTAAATTTTAAAATGTTGTATTTTTAACAGTGCACACACAGAAAACCTTGTGGGAAAAAGCATTGAAAAAAAATTCTCATAAGTGATCAGGAAGAATGTGAAGTGGCTCCCTAGCTCATCCTGCATGTGATCTCTTGGTTTGCTCTCACAGTGCTGTAACTGGACAGAATGAAGGATCATTACCTACAAGGTGCACAGGGGGGAAAACCAAAACCAATTGCTGTTGCTAAATGAACTGTACTGAGAATACTATAATAATGATAGCAGTAACTTTTTTCTTCTTTAACATCAGATCAAGAGCACCCCATAACATGAATTCCACTGCTGTTCCCTATGTATTTAAGTAACCTTACATTAAGAAAAGAATGATTGTGCTGCATTAGACAAATGTTTCTTGAGCTCAGACTCTCTTACAGTGGCAAACAGTAGACCTCTCAGTAATACTAAGCCCAGCATGCAGTGATACTGCTAATGAACAGTGTCAGGACCCAATTTTTCAGAGTCCCTAAAGACCTGTAAAAGTATTTATCCTTATTTTCTCCAGTGAATGTTTCTTTCATCAAGTTCTCAAACATAAAACACTTATTATCCAAAACATCATACTGCAAGAAGCTACATTCTATGCTGTATGCCAAGTACCATCTCCATTTGTTTGAGTATGAGGATGTTAAATACTCCCTTTTTTTGATGGTCCCTACTTCTTGCAGTAAAAGTTGGGCAAGGCAATGACCTTTCCAACATAGGGCACAGTCCCGTAACAGCCAAGTTGGAGCAGAGCACATCAGGATCAGCTGCAATCCAGTGATCTGTATCTTGCCCAGCTGGCCTTCATCATGGCCAGCCATGCCAGGAGTGTCTGCATTTGCACATGCTTTCCATGATGCTGATGCAAGGAACTCTTTAATAGGCAATTATGAAAAACGCTGGACACCAAAAGACTTCTATGGAGCTAGTACTGACTAATGTTCCCAAGCAGAGGGTTTTTAAAATTTATTTTAATGCTCTATGAACAATCATATAATTTGCAGAAGGGGTTGCAGAACCCATTCTTAAAGCTGGGGCTCCAGCACCACGAGTAGCAGTGAGATCGCTTTCCTGCATCACTGAAAAATCATCAGGAAACAGTATAGGAAATTGGCAGTCTGTAATAAAATTATTATAGTCCAAAGGAGCCAGGAGAACATAATTAGTATGCATGGTTTTTAATGCTGAACTAAAAGAATAATTATTTAAACACTAGAAATCAGAATTCCTTTTATTGATTTATTTAAAATAGAACTGGTCTCCTCTGTGATGTAAGAGAGGAAATTCTCACCTAGGGGTCCCAAATACGCTTTACAAATTCTGCAAATACAGAGACCAAATATATCAGGTGGAAGACTGTCTTCTGGGAAAACTAGAGGATAATTAATCCTCAAAATCCATGATATGAAAAAACAGAAACTTCATGAGACTCCAGATATGTAGTGGGCTAGGCACCATTGTGGCAGGACATCTACCCCATCACCTCCTCCTCCTGTGTGCCACAGATAACTGGGGCATAAAGAGACAACCCAAGGGCACAAAGGCCCAGCAGGGGGCATNTAATGAAAAAGGTACCACTGTTGTGCACTGTATGTTATTTACTAGTAGTCTTTTTGTTTTATCCCTGTGTAGTATTGGTTTACTTTAAGTCTTATGTCTGTTAGTTTCCCCATCTATTAATAAAGGATTCATTCTATAATAGACAGAATCAGTCATCATTAAAAGAACTTATACACAAGAGTGGGTTTTGGGGTGCTGGTTACCTCAATAAGGTGACTACCTACTGCCAAGGCCTGGGCAGGAGGCAAGGACTGATTTTAACTCCCCCATCCACTCATGACAACCATGGTTAGGGCTCCTACTGAAAATTTCAAGGCAAAACAACATGCATCACAGATGACGTAGAATGTCTTAAAATGCTTTGTCCTTTGACTTGTCTACACTATGAATTTACTCTTGCTAACAGCATTATTAAGGGAAGAACTGCAGGTGAGGAATCACTAGATGAATAAACTCTGACACAAGGTTACATTCAGTCCACACGTTTTACAATCAACTTCACCACATCACTTCCAAGCAGCAGCTTGCTAAAGCAAGCATATGAAGCAAACACATAATACGAAGCCTCTGTTCCCAAGAAGGAAACCAGCCTATTCCATACAATATTTCAAAGGCATTAACATTTTTCTCAGTCCTTCCAATATTCATCTCCATCCAGTAAGAAATGCTGTCTTATGGAGACAGGGAAAATAAAGCCAAAAAGATCCTGTTTGAATTATAAAGTCAGAAAGGAAACTAGAGCATGTATTTGACATCACTCAACAAAATCAGAAGTTTTCACTTAAACCAAAGCAGTATTCTGAGATTCAGATATTTAAGCAAATTTTGAAGAGGAATTTTAAAAAGCCAATGCAGTGACTAGATCTTCTTTCCATGCATAACTTGTCAGCAGATAGAATATATTACAAGTGTTTGAGAGAAAATCAAAGTTGAGTAGTAAAAAACCAGTAAGGTGGCACAAACATCAGAAGTAGTATCAGAGAAGCAGCAGAATAAATTATAATGGAAGGAGGTATGAACCCCAAATTTACTATGAAAAAAATATGTACATGAGATTATTTTGCTTATACAGTGATGTTTTAGAAACGTTAGTTTTCCTCAATGTAATACTTTAGAAAGTCTGATTATATTTTTTGTCTAGATATTATGAAAAGTATCATAATTAGCTAGAAATAGTCTGCTTTGATTTTGATGTCTGATTAAGTAACTTGTGACTTTTGGTAAAAATTTTAGTGAAACTGGCCATCAGTCAGGCTTAGCAACAGTAGCATGTTAATTAAAATTATCTAGCCTCTCACCTGTCCAGACCTTAGCATGTGTTTAAAATTACGACTAGACAACCACAAAGATATTACTGACAGTGGGTTTAGTTTAGACAAATGAGTCAGTTCACCACTAGTGAGGTCTTTTAAGAACTGGCTGTATAAAGATAATAGTTACAGATATTTAATTGAACATCCTCCCTGTCATTGTCTAAGACCAGACCTGCTGAAGAAGAAAAAAAAATGAAATGAAAACTGCAAGAAGCAAAAGATAACAACAAATCACACAAGGATTTTAGCAGGAGAGTTACAAAAGCAAATGAAAGGCAACAGTTCAGAAAGAAGAAAATTATCACAATATACAGAGAACTCATGGACAAGAAAGGGGCGAAAAAAGTACCGAGTTTTCAAGCTAATTGTTTGCAGAATTGCTTTCAGAATTTGCAATGCCTAAGCAACTGTTTGTGAAATTTTTCAGGATAACTGACTGATTTTTGATTAGTTTAAAAGCTAAAGGAATTAAGTAAATTCCTGTTTCACCTAAAGAAGTGGAACAGTACATTTGGGAACATTTTTTTCTGGTTTAAGTGTTTTACAAAGACTGCTTTTTCCATCAAGAGCTACTAAATGCATATGAAAGATTCCAGCCTTTACTAACAAGGCAGAGCATCTGTTGCTACAACAGAGATTCCTTTCCCTGCAGTGGAATTTTAAAGATTTCTTCTTTGAAAACAGCAAGATGACTAATTAGGAAACTTCTCAGTACAAATGCTAAATAGAAAATGTTTACACTTTTACAATGGTTAACACTTCACTCCCAATAGGGTGTAAAAAACCCCCAAAAAACCCCTCACAAAACCAAAACTCAACCAAAAATCTGTTTAGCAAATGCAAGATGGATCTTCTATGCTGTGATTTTTAGCAACTAAGTTACACAATAAATGCATACGGGAGTTTTGTTCCAGGCCCTGAACAGAACTTCGTTTGAGAGAGGCAGCTGTTCAACATGACAGCTACCACAACATCCAAAGAAAGGCAATGAGCTAGAGCTAAGATACACAATAAGGAGATACACGATGCTCACTGAAAACACATGCGAAAAACTTGGACAGTGCCTAGACTTGGAATCAAGCTGAGATTAAATCCACTTCAAAATAAGACAGGAATATACAATTGTGACTTTCCACATTTGTTACTCTAAAGAATCTGATAAAAAACCCTCTGAACTGTGATGGCAGGACCACAAGTCAGTCGACACTTCGAGATACAACTTTCAGAGCTTTCTCCTTGAAATGAGAAGAACAAAACAACAGAAAGAGGTCTGCATCTCTAGAACTTTCTTTTTCTAAGAAAATAAAACTATAGCAAGGAAGCTTTGAAATAAAGAAACTCAGATCTGCTGGATAAAACATATTAAAAGCAAAGGACTTGAAAACAAACTCATAGCCTGTGCCTTTGAGGGGATGGGATCTTCCTTTCAGATTTCCTCTCAGTTTGGCAACTGCCATCCACTTTCTGGATTGAAACAAGGATCGTGCAGTTCTTTGAGATGTTCTGGAATTCATCACATCTTAGCAGCCAAGCAAAGATTTGAGGTATTTTTCTGAGTCACACAGCTCACTCATTAGTGTGCAACTGTTCATTGCAATAAGCAAATTGCTATCAGCATTCTCAGATCTGCAGCAAGTATGCAAGCATCCCACACATTGCAGGATTCTAAGTTGCACATTTATGAGGTTATCTTTTCATTTCAATTTAGCACAGCAAGACCTACTTCAACTCCATGACTATCCAGATGGGGCACTTAAGGACTTAAAAACAAACTATTTTAGTAATGAATAAAAACATACACACACAGCATCTCCCCACTGTCAGCAAATTCCATCTAGGTATGAGGGGAGTCAAAACAAATGAGAACACAATTATTCCTTAAATTTTGTAAGCTACTATTAATGGAATAATGCATTACAACAGAGATCATAAACTTTAATGAGTCATAAACACTGTTTACATAATATGCAGAACAGCAATATTTACTTCATCATTAGTCTTTTCATGAGATGTTGGTAACTTAACACTGGTGCCCATAAACTGGTTACTCAGAATTCACAGTTCACATTACTGAAGTATCAATTGTTCTCTCCCCTACAAAACCAATTTATTAGCAGAATTCAAATACCATAAAAAGCTTTCTACAGTTGCTGATAAGATTCAAAATAAATAAACAAAAAGTCCCTTTGATCTCCGCTGTTGTTTCCTTCTTAAATGTCACCATAAAACAGTGCTGCAGTTAACAGATACTACAACTGTTACAATTCTTAATGAAACATTGAACTGTTTTCCAAATGTCAATTTTGACTAGGGAAAAAAGAGAAAAGAATACAAGGAATTTCCTTCTCTCTTAATGGGAATATTTTACCAAAACTCAGTAACTAGAAAAACCAAACCAAAACAAGAAAATATAAAAGC
Source organism: Drymodes brunneopygia (assembly GCA_013400955.1). NCBI lineage: Eukaryota > Metazoa > Chordata > Aves > Passeriformes > Petroicidae > Drymodes > Drymodes brunneopygia. The sequence continues at coordinate 81,569 of VZTZ01027060.1, forward strand.
ACAGTGTTGTTTGTTGTAAAGCAGTATACTAACTTGTCCCTGATAATAGAATCAATAGTTAAGACTGCATTTTTTTGGAAACTCTATTATTTCTGCTACCAGCTCCTTTTGATACAATCTGCTGGCTTCACTGACCAACTACTTTGCTGAAAATCCCTCAAAAAGAAAAGTTGTGCCTAAAATCCGATGCACTTTGTACATGACCGAAACAGCTATATTTCACAAATGAACACTCTATGATGGTCAATTTGCATTTCAAGCACAAAAGCATACCTGCTAAATTGAACAAGTCTGCAAACCAATAGGCTTGCTTTCTAAATCCTGAAAGAATTTTTAATTTTTAGAATTCATGTACCATTTGTGAGCCTAGGCATGGAGGCAAATGATACAGCCAAAGGAAAGATACAGATTTTTTTCTTTAAAAATCAGCTTGCACTAGGACTAAAAGTCAGCTCATATTTCAGCTATCATCACACCTCCACAATATCTGAATTACTTACTCACCAGTCTTCCTGAAATAAAGCAACTACACCATGCATTTCTCAAGACAAAATGATGAAATGCCATTTACAAGTGATACTAATTATCTGAATTATTATTATTCTTACTGGAATCCTCTACTATTTTACCTTCCTGTTGCTATATATGAGAAGTCTGCCTTCCTGCACTTTTCCCTATGAAGTATATAAAAACAAGGAGAAAGAGAGCATATCTGGAAGGCACATACACTGACACTCTGGAGCTCTGAATAAAACATTGAATTATGGGGTACAGTGGAAACATTTCTATTACCATCCAGTCCTTCACTCTTGCAACTATACATATTCTTTAAATTATTTTCTTTGGTCATAGCTTACTCCAGCTCTCTACACTGTATATTTTGTTTAAAATACTCCACAACCAAAAAGATTCTGTTCTTACTGTGTCTTAGTGGCTGCACTTTGGCTCAGCTCCAGCCGCCCCAACAGGAATTGGGCCTGGGAAGCTCTATAGGACCTTCTCAGCAGGGGAGGAGAGCTCCAAGGCAGCTAAAGGGAGTGTGTACATGCCTGCAGGGAGCTGAGCTGGGTGTCTGTAGCAGGGACACAGACTGGAAGACTTGCAGGAAAAGGCTGTTGAGGAATGGGCCTGAAGCACAGTGAATTAAAGTGCTCATGCAGCCATAGCTTCCAGCCTCCATCACAGCATGGAGGCTTACTAAGCTTACTAAGAATAGCTGAAGTAGGCAGAGCAAAGGTTTGTCTGCGATTCAGTGTGATTATATGGCTCCTCA
>VZTZ01027060.1:83152-99020 GCA_013400955.1 Drymodes brunneopygia
CAGACTGGAAGACTTGCAGGAAAAGGCTGTTGAGGAATGGCCCAGAAGCACAGTGAAATAAAGTACTCATGCAGCCATAGCCTCCAGCCTCCATCACAGCATGATTTCCTTACTAAGAATAGCTGAAGTAGGCAGAGCAAAGGTTTGTCTGTGATNACATGTTGTGAAACCTGCTTCTGTAGTCAGGAAGGAGGGAACAGTTTTCCCTGCGTGGCAGTGTGGATCAAGCATCTTGGCATCACTGTGTCATCATGCCATACTTCAGCCTGCCTACCCACTACATCCTAATGCTGCCAAGATCACACTCCCAGTTTCCCAATCTTATGCTTTAAGGACGTTCTGAACATGAAATGACACCTGTGTATTAACTGCACTCAGGAATTTACTTCCATTTATTTGTCTCATGATGTCTCAAGGTAACATCTGTGGCAAAACATACCAGGAACTGAATCACAAGATCTACAAGAGCATCCTAAACCTCTAAGCAAGCAAGGTGAAACCAGCCTGAGTGCTGATGAATGCAATACATTATCCGTACAGCAGACAGGCTGAAACAAGTTTGTTCTTGTAATCTGTACAAATGCCAAGCCTACTTCAGAAACGTGTACTGGATTCCATGTATATGCTGTTGACAATCATCTGTGGAAACTGACAACTGTTCTCCTGGGAACACCAGTTCCGTAGTGCTGGAAATACAAATCCTCCTTATCTGTTTTGCATTCCACCTCTGCTATACTCTTCCTCCACAGGAAAATGGATATAAATATACCCCTTTAAAAAATATTCCTCCTAAAAATAGGTATGAGCATTTATCTACAGATTGGTGAAATGGCCCAGCTGTACAGTCCAGCTTGCAAAAATAACTTCTGATATGGCATGAAGGATCCTGACTAGTAGGTGAAAATAGAAGTATGATATTTAGAAACCAATTCTAGTATTCTGAGCAATATGGACTAACTTCAGGTTTTAAAAAACTGCTAATTTAGACATTTAGAAATTGCTAGACATCCAGCTAGGGTCTGAAAACTGTGCATAGTCTGACTAACTGGAATAAACATGAAGAAAAGAAGCTGGTTGCCCCTGTTTCTTTCAAGTATTAAAACTAGGGTGACTATATCCTCTACTAAACATCAAAAGAAGACTTGAATTTCTCCTATTAGTTTTGCTCCCCAGCCCCTCTCCCTGTCAATCAGTGACAATACCAATACAAGCTGCACACACAATAACCCAGTCACTTGCTGGGCCAACAAATTTCCACAGAGTACTGTGGGTCAGGTTTTAGTCACACCAGCAGGAATGAAAACAGGTAAATGTCAGGAAAGAATGGGAGACCTCTACCAATCATTTAAATGTTTTAATACAGTGACATTAAGATTAATGATTTCAGTTTCCCATTAATCAAGTCAATCAACAAGATGTAAAAGTGAGTGTTCTCCCTTTAAACTCACCATGAATTTCACGTTTCATTTGCTGAGTATTGTCACTATTCATCTCCATGGAAACAGTTGTGATGGGAAAAACTCGCTGGTATATTGTATCACCAAATGAATCAGACAGGACTAATTAAAGACAACTCTTTCTAAATATACACACAGCCTGCCAACCCAGAATACTAAGAAAATATTTTCAAAATGGTCTTATAGACAGAGTTTTATTAAAACTAGTAAGGCAGTTGCATGGACAGATGCACAGGATCACAGTACACGGTACACCTATCAAAAACCTTCTTTACTTAAACCAAAACGGTTCAAAATCTCTTGCTGATATACAGTTTCTATATATATAATAGTTTTAAATGACAGGTGGAAGCTAAGACTATTTAACCACTGCAAATTTGTAAATAACTATATACACAATGTACTTTGGAAACTTTCCACATCCAATGAGACTCCTACATTTTTTCCAATTCTTGAAGACATCCCATGACATTTATCACTAATAAAAATTGCAAACGTACTACATAAACAAACAAACAGAAAACAGAACCTGGGTGTGATTACAAGAGAGAGCTGCAAAGAGGTGCCATAAAGACATCCCAGCTTTTCTCTTGGATATTTTCACAGCTACCTCACTGTTCTTCAAGCCATTTACTTACCAATTCCTATGGTATTCATACAGATTCATAAAATTCACTAAATATCAAAGGGCATGAACGAAATAAAAATCACTGTGGAATTCTCCTATTACATTATCTCATTTTCAGTTTAAGGAGTCACTCAGCATATTAAAGGTTTACTTAAGGATGAAAGATATTCCACAATTTCAAGCTGACAACCAATTCCCAAACAGCTTCATAAGCATTCAGTTCCTGGTTTTGTTTCAATATTAATTAAAATTAAATTTAAAACCAATAAAAATTACAGATTTGATTTTTTCTTTAATTAATACAAGCATTATTATAGAGCAAGGAAAAAATATCTTTACTTAAATTACAAATTACATCAAAGTTACAAGACATTTCAAGGTCCAAAAAGAAACACATAAAGTTAGGAGAGAGGGAAGGTGTCTTACACAAAGAACCTCTAATTAATGCAGCCTATTTCCTAATTAATGCAGCCTATGTCTGAAATGCAGCAGGACTTTGACAACATGTCTTCAAACACAAGTCATTATCTCTTCTGGAAAGGGCTTCTTACCTCAGGCACAGACCCACCCTAATGAAATGTACTGTTCCCATGTCCTGTGCTATCTGGGATTTACTTCATCTGCCTCCTTCTGCACCACATTTAATCGTACAACCTAAACATATCCTTACACACTTATAGACTTTTTTAACCACATTGTAAGAAAACCAGGTATTTTAAATTAATGCAGTCATAGCAGCAAAATGAAAAGCCACCTCCAATTCAAATTATATGCTATCAAAAATGCACATCTGTGTTTCATATTATTAAAGATGATACTACAGAATATTTATTAAAAAATGCATAGTATTCGGAATCTGACATACTAGTCTGATGCAAGACACTAAATTTTCATATATACAGCTATATGATACAAAATTTATGTAAATGGAAGTAAGCTGTTCAAGTAATACATGTGCTTCAAATTTGACAACCAGAAGAAAAGATTACTGAAAGATTATTTTTCCTGCTACCGTGTATGAAGGGAATTAAACCTTTTCTGCAAGACTTACTGTCTTCTCCATTCAAAAATTTTAATTCCATTAATTTAAATGGCTCTTTTTATAAGCCCAAATGTATGCACTCTTTACAAGCAATGCAATGAATATAGTTATACAAAATAAAATAGCTGATTTCATAACTGAAAAAAATTCAAAGCAATTACCAATGACAAGGGCAACTATCTTTTTGCAACACCAGCATAAGCAAGTCCTATTCAGATGCTTATTAAAAACTACACATAGGTTATCTATGCAAAAATGTGTCAAATTACTAGGAAGATACAGTTATTGAAAAGAAAATTAATAAAACTGCATGTGAACAAAAAGACAACAGAATAACTGGCATCTCAAGTGCTTCCCATTCACTGCAAAACAAGGCATGAGATATTCAGGAAGACAGAAAATTCATAAGGACACAAAGGAAATGTATCAGAATGCGGTATGATGTCAGTGTGCAAGGAACCACTAACCAAAATCACAATCAGTCCAAAAGTAGTTTGTTTTCCCTTGTAACAGTCTCAAAACTAACACATGTCATTTTGGAAGATGCTTGATACGGGGCATTTATCCAAACAGCCTAAAAAAACATCAAGTTTGTGAAGAAGCAAAGAACCTTTCAACTTTAGAACACTTCTGCTGTTTTCTCAAGTGCTTGTAATTAGTTACTATCAGCACTGGGCCAGTAAAGTAGAAAGATTTGATAAAATACTACAATTTTATGTTCTTATTTACTATCAGATTATGACCAACAGTAGTTTTACATGAGCTACAAAATTAGCTTATTTAATTCTGATTTCTGTATTTTCTGACTTTTCTAACATAAAATATTATGCATATTTACTATGTACTACAATTTAACATGAATGCATGGCTCAAAAGATTTAGCCTGTATTGTTAGACATGAAGTTTTTAAAGATTATTTCATTTCACAGTGAAATATGAGGACAAAAGAAAACAAACAAACAACCAAAGCAAAACACAAAAACAAAAAAAAAGGAAACTAAACCCCAACCAACGAACAACAGTATGCAGAAAGCTGTTTATGACTTTGCTATCCTACCAGAAGTCATCTGTTTTGGATGCTCATGCAGATGCATCAGATTTCTAAGAAAATAAAGAAAAGAGCCACCTTTTGCTTGGCAGAAGTATGTATCATATAAAAATTAAAGGTCCTCTGCTTTACAACCCTAATATTCATTTTTTCACATACCTTAAGCATTTTAGTAAGAAATTCTCCTTGCAAAAAAATTCCAAATTTTTTAATATAACTGAAATGCTAATACTAAAAAAACCCAAACCTACATTATTAGAAGTCATAAACAACACAGTGTAATAATGCATCACTGTATCTCTAAAAATTATTCTCACCAACAGTTGCACAACATTTTTGTAGCTGTTCAGCAGTATTTGTAGGAAGTTCCATTTTTGGTAAACACTTGCATAAATCAACAGATAGAGAATCAGAAGCTTAAGGAAGAAAAGTGGCAAATTCTAGCTATATGTATCTGAACATGTTTTTTAAAAAAATATTTTCTGCACGTCAAGAAGTTTGAGATACACTACTATAATCCCAAATTCAAGTTAATTTAGAACACAAAACGGTGATTCTCAAGGAAAATAAATGAAGCTAGCCAGTGAATTGTTTCCTTCTCTCATCTTGAAAATCTTGCGCAGTTTGCCCACGTACTCCCCAAGAGATCAGCAACTGCAGTAGGCCAGTGCAATGCCAAACAGGCCCAAAACATAACCATATCCTCATTTTATTGTTTGGAGATCACATAACATCTTCACGTCAGCATCTACTTTTATTACTTCATTTTACACAAGCAAAAAGGGAGTTCTATGCTGTATCTTCCTTGATTCCTAACAGCTACAAGAACCATCATGATTTCTTGAACAGTCTTTTCTTCATATGCGAAGCCTACACACATTATGAGATAAAGACATTCTCATGATTAAGTGGTATCTCAAATTTTACAGTATGCAAGTTAGCACCAGAACCAATTTTCAAGTATTCTCTCCATGCCAAAATTTCAACATCTGACATACCTACAGCTTACTTAAAATAAACAAGTGAAACCTAAATATAAATAAATGTGTGCACATAAACATACACACAGACACAGAACCATAAGAACAATACAAGAGAGAATCTGGAACAAGTTTAATGATCCACAGACAAATAAAGGATTTTGGTTATTTCAAACTGCAACTAAAGCTTTTTCACTCCCTTCTCAAAATCATGTAGAAATACAGACATAAAAATAGGTAACTTTAACCCTTCACAATGAATGAGCTGTATATATATTTATTGCAGTCCCTGTTTTAATAATCATGAATAACTCGATTGGTAAGTTGCCAGTAAGGAAGACTTCCCATTATCAGTCAGGTAACATCCTGACAGTGGCAACCATGAAGCTTCTGCAGAAATACAGCAGGTCACATCTACCTTACAAATTCTTATACTGCATTATCTGGGTACCTAAAGATACTATGCCTATATAGTATGAAAATAAGTTTGTTTTGTATCTGCTGTCATGCTTTGGTAAGATGGTGCAAAAGCATCAAAAAAACCCCAAAACCACATCCAAACTTTTTGTGGTAGTCTTGTAGGTTGTGGCCCATTAACCTCTTTCAAAACCGCTTGAAACGAAGTATTATTCTATATCCTCCTCATCCAAAACCTGTTCTAAGTTACATATGTCAGTGAGGAGAATACATACCATACTAAACACCTCAAAAAAGTAAAAATTCATATTTTAAGTGATGCCAACATATGTATTGCTTGCTCAAAAAGAATTCTACAGATTACGGGGGAGTAGAGATTATAATTAAGAAACTTAGCAAGGAAATTAAAAACTACAACAGTAAATAAACTACACAGGAAATAAAACTGACCTGTCATATCCCTCAGTCCCGCTTCTGAACTGGTTTAAGGGGGAAGAAATAATATTAACTTCCTCTTGAGACCATCACCCCAAAAAACCTGTCAGTCAATGAACCCCTGTCATGGCCAAGGAATGGAGAGAAAATGGCACCCAAATGGGTGTTTTAGGTAGTACTCAGGAGCAGATGTTTCATGTGCTTCATTCTTATAGAACAGGTACTACCAAAGTGAAAGGACCTTTCAGTTCTACGCATCAGAGGTGCAGGAAAATGAAGCAATGATGAAAACTAGACACATGCTGGAAAGAAGTAACATAATAAAATGAAATACTTTTTCCTCAAAGGACTCTTAGAACAAGGCAACGGATTGAAAAAATCCCCTGGATCAGAGAAGTCGTGAAGAATACATATTTCTACTCGAAACATTAGGCCCCACCATGAGTGGAAAGAAGGGAAGGCGAGAGGCATGACTAGCTGAACAAACAGCTGGAACGATTTCTAGAATATCAGACTAAAAAGGCATCTCTCAAAAGTGAATTTAGAAGAGTTGAAAGGAAATGTCTTAACATCAAAAAGTTTCCATGGGATGCAGAGAGAAACAAACGTGGGCAGCTATCTTTTTCTTTGGCAGATGTTCTCAAACATCAAGATGAAGTATTTAGTGTTTTGTGCAAAACCTGTTGAAGACGAATTTCTGGCATCAACTATGAGGCAAAACTCAATTCATTTGCGATTTTTTATTATAGCTTCTCTTCTACTTCAAACTCGCTTGTTTCTGATAAAAGGCTCTCAGATCCAGCATGCTTATTTATGTGGAACACGTATCCTTAAAGGAATCACCAAGTACCCACAGCTTACACCCAAGCATGTTCAGCAACTACTTACAGTTTTATCCAACAGAACAGAACAGCTTACATATATACACTTTTCCCATTTACAGCTCAAAGATGGTTTACCTTGGTGGGTAGCCGATCTGTCTTTCATAAAGAAAAACAAAGTTCATCACACTTTGTGAGATTCTTACATACCACACATGTTCCTAGGATTCACTATCACTAATGAATTAGCGGGCATTATTCCACAGTGGAGGTTTTCAAATTAAAAGAATTATCTCAAGAGAGACTTCACTTGTCTGTATTTCAGATCTAAGAGGGAGACAAAGCACCATATATTTAGACTGGGTTTTACAACGTATGTTTCTTAAATCAACTTCTCAGTGGTAATTGAGTACTTTTAATAATCTCAGTCCAACTTTCAAGTTTGGTACTACTGACCTACTGCTAATTATACAGCCATATAATTTTCTACTGACTTTTCTATTTACTTTTTTTTACTATTTTCTTAAAACTAGTGTTTCCCCAAAGGGAAAACAAGAAATTTTCAAGAACTATTTTAGGTTCTGAATAAGCAATTTGTTTTAAACATATTTTTACTACTGTACTTCTGCCTGTTGTAAACAGTCCTGATTAACTGACATAAGCCTAGAGGTGTCCTGATTGCACCTGTTCCACCAAAAGGGAGGAGGCCAGCGGGGAAAAAACATCCATTATACACCAAGACAGGCAACAGTCACTACAGACCATGTACCAAATCACATAATCAAGCATCAGTTCTTAGCACAATTCAAAAAGTAATTTTTATGCATCTTGGAACTGCCTGTGTATTTTCAGGGCCACTTAGAGCAGCTAGGCATTGCTAGGTCACAATAATCCCAGGAATATTCCCCAAATACATCGAGAGGTAAGCAGGAAACAAAAGACACTAGAGAACAAAATTCCGTACAAGGAGGTTATCTCTTCCTGTCAGATAATGCAGATTCTAACATCTTTGCCAAGATATCTGCCTGGCAGGGTGGAAGAGACACGAGCATTCCAAACATGTAAGACACCCTTCTTGACACGCTTTTCATGCCTGCATTACCAAGGAAGATTCCAGTCACAGATTAAGGGATTCACAATGGTCAGGCACACACCAGATTGATGTGAAAGTTCTGTTCCACAGAACTTAATCATTTTCTCTATGTGTAGAGATATAAGTCTTTTAAAACTTGATCAGATGTAGGAAGTAATTTGGAGCTTAAGGGTTTCCAGGACAAGTTTTTTTGTCTGTTGTTTTGACGAAATGGCTTTCAGAGCCAAAGAATGAAGTAATGAGTAGACTTTGTAACTTAACTTTAGCAGAAATATCAGCTTAGTGTCAAACTCCTGTCTCTTGCTCCCGCCTTGACTGTCCCTTTTGCTGTGCCAACAGAATGATTTCTGCAGCAATTTTATAAACAACAGATAAGTCAAACACAATCACTAAACCATCAAAACAAATCATGAAGGATACACTAATCTAACTTACACTGCAGCTCCACAAACTGCTGTGCTGGCACAAACAGGAAGTTGGACTTGGTATGGGAACAAACACCCAGTAAAGGAGAGGGAGAACAATTGCTACAAAAGGAGACATCATAATTTCATGTTCATTCTTTGTGATTTCAATGCTGCTTTATCTTCTAGACAACTCCTTATCAAATTTCAAGCAAGAATGAATAATTTTTAATGAAATACGTAATACAGGATACAGACAATAGTCCATAACCCTTGTAATTAGAAAAATAAAAAAAAAAGGAGTAATAAAGTTGACTTTACCCACTGCGGGATGTAAGAAGTAGAGTGTGATATTAAAATATGACTCAGTGACCCAGGGGATATTCTGTATAAGGTATGTCATGTATGCCTGGCAATTCAGAGCAGAAATACTAATCTCTATACTAACAGTAACTGTGCCTGGTTCATATCCCTGTTGTATGATTTCTGGAAGCATTGCCGTTAAAAAATTAGTCATGTCTCTAGAACAGTTTGCAGGTTGCGAAGACTAATTTACTATCTGTAATTAGAGCTCTGCCCATGTTATCAAGATGTAACACCAGGCGCAGGAAAATGATCCTGGAATAGAAAGTTTTACTTGTAAAGATCTCTGTAATAAAAAGATCCGCTTAGAATATTACATAAAAGAAAACAGCATCTGTAAAAATGGTAGTTATTTCAGAAAAAAAGTCAATCCAAACAGATGGAAGAACATAGCAAAGGCTGCTCTGGACTCTTCATAGCTCCCTTGAAAGTCTAACATTCAATGACCACTCCTGTCTCTGCTCCTGCCAAGGTAATGTTCCCCAGATCAGAAGTCGTTGTCTGTCCCTGCCAGCAATTTCAGTGAATGAAAAAGCAAAGTATCTGGACTTGTTATGGGGTTTTTTTAACATTAGAATTTGAGAAATAGACCTAAGGGAGTCTGTCTGCTGCAGAAGACAAGTCTGGGAATTGCAATGTTTTAAGTGCACTGAGAACAGTACAAGACACGGGCAAAGCATATCAACAATAAAGATGGTAGAAGCATGTCAGAGATAAAATGGAGTTATTTGATGGGGGCAGGGGGAGGTCCTTATTCAAAATTGCTCATATCACAAAGGCAAATGCATACGCAACTGCAAATCATCCAATGACATACTACTAAAAATAAGACTTTATCAGTAGAAAATTTAGTTGCCTCACCACAGGTGTCAAGAAATAGCTACTCAGTATAACAAACTCATTTTACAGGGGATTTAAGAATTTCATTAACAGTAAACTAACCACCTAAAAATAATTTTTTCTCTCACTTAGCAAAATTGGAACTAGAACTCTCTCACAGCCTGTCCCTTAAGGGCTACATACATGACCATCTTTCATACTATATGAAAGAATTTTCAACTCAACAAGTAGATTTTTTTTTCTTATACAAGAAGGTATACAGGTATCAGTAGTTGGATTTAAACAGTAGAAGATACTGAGGAAGGCAAAAATCAACAAAAATTCTATGTTAAGAAAAAAACCTACTGCTACTACTACTGATGATTGTAAAGTTCTGTTTAAATAACCTCTCTGCTGGAAAGAAGATCAAAGGAGTTGTGTTCTTAGCAATGTTTTTGAAACACATCACACTTTCAGCATTCCTAATTTTCTTCCACATAATATATTTTCTGGCCATGTAAATATCATGGCTTCTAGGAGCACTGTTCAATTTCTGACTGGGCAGATCTTCTTTTTATCTATCTAGAAAATATCAATTGCTCCAAGACTTTCCTGTCCGTTAGTGGCAGATAGCACCAAACAAATACAAGAGCTTCAGTTTGGTCTAATGCAAGTCTCTAGTGCTCTCACATCCAAAGTATGCTTGTTCTATGGGTGCCTCAGGCATGGACAGGGAGTAGGCAATAGTCAGAACAGGAACACGAAGTCCACTTTGGAAAACAAAGTTCTAGTTGCCTACTGTTATGTTCTAGAAAGCCAAATCAATAGTAAGTATTCAGTTTATCTTAAAGGATAAATAACAGGATGTGCAAAGGAGGACTTAGACTTTTAAGATCACACATTCCTATTCTCAGAAAGATTGACTACTGAAGCCATTGATCCTGAAACAGAATTCAACAGTCAAAGAAAGAATATTTAGAATTTATTAAGGGGCATTAATATATTGCCACTTAAAGTTGAAACCTCCTCCATAATTCATTTTTCTCAACTACCATGTTTTAAAGTCTAATGAAAATTGGTACTATTCAGCTCAAACAGTAAGTTCAGATTTCTCCTAGTCTGCAGAGGTAAAAGATGTTTACGACTGACTAGAAATACAAGTGTAAGAATCTGCTTAAAACATCCTTTCCAAGCCCTCCACATTGATAGGAGTAGAAAGGTTTATTGTGGACATTTTTCCAAATCCCTTCTACTTTGTCACATTTTGCTTAATTATAGACAAGCAATATAAAAACTCTATGCCACTTAGAGTTCCATTAACAAAGCAGATGCTAAAAACATTCTCCCCTCTGCTCTTCATAGTAATTTGAAAAGTTTTTATCCATATAGTTAGGGATAAGATGCTCTCCTTCTACAAGATGACAAGAGTAGAACATACAAGTAGAAACAGGCAATAAAGGAAGAGAATAAAAGCATCACTCACTGACAAGACTCAGGAAGACTTGTTTTGCTGAACATGAACCACAACAAGAAAATGTCGTATGGGTATTGTTAGTGAAAAAGGAAGTTCAAGAAAACAAGACTCTTCTGGTAGATGGGTAAAGACAGCACAGTGATAGCAATACAGAAAAGACTGAAATATTCTGTCTCTTCTTTTCCAGTTCCATACAAACAAAGCTCGCTCCCAGATAACTGCAGGTACTGACAGGGCTTGGGAAAGGGCAGGGAAACCAACAGTATGGGATCAACAGTTTTGGAATACTTAGTGTAGCTGTATTCAGACCCTTGGGCTAGAAGGCAGTAACCTAAGGTAGTTGAAAAGGCTGGCCAATGTGATTATGAGATTGCTACCAGCTACCAAAAATTCCAACAGCTGAGGTGTTTGAGGGGTCCTAAGGTTTCAAAAAAGGCCAATCCCAAAGAAAGGTGAAGAGACGAGACCCATAGAACTGGCCAGATAACCTGAACTAGAAAGTACCAACGAAGGCCACATGGAGCATGCCCTCTTAGAGTCAATTTTCAAGTGAGATGGACAATAAAGTAACCAGAAACAGCCAACAACCAAGGTCAAATTACACTAGACCAACCTGACTGCCTACTTTAATGATATGACTACTTAGGTAGCTAAGGGAAAAGCTATGGATTTCATGGAATCAAATCTCAGTGAGGTTTTTTGGTACCATCTCACACAACATTGTCTGTAAGCTGAGAAGCATAGAGTGGAAGAGTAAACCATTAGGCTGAAAATTAGGCATTCTGCCTAGATCAAAAAGTAACAATAAATGAGTCAACATTCACTTAGCAGTTTGTAAAGACCATAATACCAAAGAAGTTAATATTGGGGCCCAAATGGCTGATTTTAAATTGTTTTGTGTTTTTTTCATTTGGGTTTTTTTTCTTAAATCAGCACCCTGAATGATGAGACAGCCTACACCTCGGGAAATTTGTAGAGAGCATTACATTACAGGGAGTAGCTAATCTGATGAATGTCAGAGCTTCAACCCAGAGAACCCAAGAAACCTGAGGACTAAGCAAAATAAGAAGGGTGCCCAACAGATCCAGGCAAGTTACTGTTCCTTCCTACTCTGCACTTGTGACCCTGCATCTGGAACAGTGAGTTCAGTTTTGGATCTCTAGCTGAAGAGTAATGTTGAAAAATTAGAGAGGGTCTAGTAGAGAGCACCAAGATGGTCAGGGGCCCAGAGCACATACACAAAGAAGATGGATTGTGGGAGTTATGCCCACTCAATCTGGCAAAGAGGAAGCTAAAATGTTACCTAGTAGCAACTCAAAACTATCCAAAATGTAATAACAAATTTGATGGGGCAACGGCAATAAAAATGGGGCTTGGCTGTTCAGATTGAGCACAAGACCTCCAGAGCTTCTATCCAAACAATTTCTATTATTTCATATCATTGTTCTACAAATTCTACAGACAATGATGACTCATTTTTTAAGACAGGCAAAATTTTCATTTCTACAAATGTAAACTTGCGTATAAGTTACTTTAAGAGCACTCCCATTATTAAAGAACTCAGTCATCCCAGGTAAATATCTTAACAACACTTGAGCTCAGAAGACTGCAAAGAGATTTTTTTAAAAGTAAATAAGCATGTTAAGAGTTCTTCTATGTGTCCTGGTTTCACCTGGGATAGAGTTAATTTTCTTCTTAGTAGCTGGTACAGTGCTGTGTTTTGGATTTAGAACAAAAATATAATGTTGATAACTCACTGATGTTTCAGTTGTAGCTAAGCAGTGTTACTCTAAATCAAGGATTTTTCAGTTTCCTATGTTCTGCCAGTGAGAGATGCACAAAAGCTAAGAGGGAGCATAGCCAGGACAGCTGACCCAAACCGGCTAAAGGAATACCATATCTTTGAAGCTCATGCCCAGTATATGAATTAGGGGGAATCATCTGGGACAGGCTGGTCACCGCTGGGGGACAGGCTGGGCATCAGTGTGGTGTGCCATTGTATTGTGCAACACTTGCTTCTCTTCAGTTTTATTCCACTTGGAATAAACAGGAATTTATTCCTATTGGGACAAATAATATAGGAGGGTTAATGGTTTATGGGGGGTTCCTGTAGTTGAGATTTAACAACAACCGTTTATTAGGGTAGGCCTTGGAGAGAAGCCAAGTATGAACTATTATGGCATAGATTGTGCTCTTCTTGTCTTTGTGTTTTGTTTTGGGAGGATTGGCAGCTGGATCCAATCTTTAACCTTACTATGGTTATTATGGGGTAATGGGTTTGATGTTGGCCTCTGCTGCAGGGTCAGGTGGTTGTTGAGTTTAGGCTTGTCTTTTGTATCATTAGTGTTAGTTATGGGGGGTTTGGGTGGGATATTGGTGAGTTTGTTAATTCTTGTCTCTTTAGCAGCAGAACCCTTTCCTGAGACTTCAGAGGATTAACAGGTTCTCTCTTCCCCCATCTCTATTCCTCTCCCCATTATTATCATTGTCATAATTAGTATTATTCTATTTTATTTTGTTTCGATTATTAACCTGTTCTTACCTCAATCCATGAGTTTGGGTTTGTTTTCTTCAGATTCTCCTCCCCACAGCAGGGAGAAAGGAGGGGAAAATGAGCAAGAAGCTGCATGGATACTTAGTTGCTGATTGGAGTTAAACATCAACAATAAGGTACTTCACTAGATAGACAAACCCGAGATCTGCAAAAAGCATGAACATGTTCTGCTACAGCATCCCCAAATTCCCCTGAGACCTTTTAATAATCATTGACCCTAAAATGACATTCAAAACATGCAAAACACATTGCAGCAAAAAAATATAACTTCATTAGCAACACAGAAGGTACTCAGCACATTTAGATGGGCTTTTCCATAATTTAGAGCGATCAGCTGTTGTATTTTAGAATTTGCTTAGATTCAAATCATTGGTGAGTATTGTGTCAATTGGTCAGAGGGACAACAATCAAGAGGTGTGAACAAAGGCAAGCACTATTGCATTCCTAAAGCAACAAGACATGCTCCTTTACCCTGAAAAGCTACTGAAAATGGTATGCAGTTCTCTTCAGAACTCTGAGAAAGCTGAAGGAATAAAGTAAGAAAAATGTACAACTGTCATCCATTCTTTCTTATCGACAGTATTATACCATTGTGTCTTACCATCTTTAAACTATTTTGATACATGCCTTTACAATTTTTATTCAAAAAATTACCACTTCAAAAATCTAAAACATGCCAAAGGCATGCTTAGAAAAGAAAGGTTAACATTTAACACATGCACATCTCTCAAAACTGTCTTTTGATATCCTCTCTCAGACTAAATCTAAAATTCTATGCAGAACTCTAAAATTCTGAGCAGAACAACGGGCTGTGTTTTTCAAACCAAAGCCCTTCATCTGTAGAGCACAGATCCAAAATGTCACAAAAAGCACCACAAGCAAGTTACAGAGTCCAAACTGTCTTACATGGAATATGAACACATTTTTGAGGTCAAGAAAGCACAGGTGCTTCTCTGACTGCACACTCTAGACCTGTTCCACGCATTCAAGTTGTTCATGGCAGCACTACTCCACAATGGTAAAAAAAAACCCAGCAAAATAAACCCAAACCTTTAAAACAGACTATAAAGCAAAATGAACTTTATTTGTTCAGTCAGTCACTTGCATAGAACTGCAAGCTGCAATTCTTCTTGAAAAGCATCAGCTCCCTTTCACAAAACTACCTACAACCAGCCAATTTTAGGATGGCAAAATTTCTTACAAAGTAAGAACCAGACCAACTTTGTTATTACCGAAGGGAAAAGTATACCTTGGCAAGCAGGCTGAATTAATGGGATTCTTGGGAGTGACGTTCAACTAAAAAATGGTGGAGGTTTTTTTGATAAAATGTTTATTTTAAAAATACTTAAACCTGATGCCCATTGAATCATTGCTATCTACTATAATTTTTTCTTTCCCATGCCTAGAGAACAAAACTGTAGTAGAATGATGGTTACACACAGCACAGGAAGCTTATATTGCCAAAATCTCAAGGCCAAGATTGGAAGCAGGGGAATGGGCATCAAGAATACTGCCAAGACTTCTATCCATCTATTACTAAACTGGCAAGAATTTCTACTACTTGATGAAAATAAAGCTGAACTCTTTTACTTCCTTGCCAAAATTAGGACAAAGTCTATAGCAGAAAGCAAAAAGCCAGTATTTACAGATGGCAAACGTGCTGGGCAACTCTGTTCTGGTTCACATCTGCATTTTCCTGCACAACCCTATCAAAGAACGATGCTACAGATGGACTAAATAAGCCAAGGTCTACCCTAGAGTCCTGAAATGCAGTGCTAAAACAAATACAGTAGTTCAGGTATTTCAGATCACATAAAACCTGTGAGAGGCTGGGATTGCTGAAGACACACTCTGCACACACCAGCCAACACCACAGGCCTTTCACCAGACCCAACTGGATCAAATGCCTGATCAGCATTTCACATCCTGGTGAGTTACAGCACAGATTCTGCCTTCATCTCTGAAGGCAAAAGAATGAGTGGAAGATGCAGGTGATATGTCTGGTACCCATCACTGCCACACTACATTCTCACACTGACTGCATCTTTTTCTCCACTTTTATTGAAAACAATTTCATATTCAAATCAAATCTTTTGTTTGTGAAACTTAGTTCCCAGGTTCAATTTCTCTAGCTGTTCTGCAGCCCAGAATACTTTCTGGTTTTTACCCCTGATTTTTGACCCTGAAAAATGACACAGTTTTTGAAAACTCATGTATACTTTTAACTCATAAATATGAATGAACATAAATGCTATTAATACGAATCATAAGCAAGTAGCACAGCTTGACAGCAGAGTAACACTGTATGAGAAATCAGCATACTAAGTAAATAA
>VZTZ01027063.1:0-20268 GCA_013400955.1 Drymodes brunneopygia
CTGGAACAAGGGGATCCCTCTGGAATGGGGTGCTCCATCCAGCCGATGATGCTCCCAGCATCTTTTTCCATGGGGACACTGCAGAATTCCAGCCCCACCTGTGGCTCCATCCTTTCCCATGGAGACACCAGAAAATCCCAGCTCCACCTGTGGCTCCATCCTTTCCCATGGAGACACTGCAGAATTCCAGCCCCATCTTTGGCTCCATCCTTTTCCATGGGGACACTGCAGAATTCCAGCNCCATGGAGACACTGCAGAATTCCAGCCCCATCTTTGGCTTCATCCTTTTCCATGGAGACACTGCAGAATTCCAGCCCTACCTGTGGCTCCATCCTTTTCCATGGAGACACTGCAGAATTCCAGCCCCACCTGTGGCTCCATCCTTTTCCATGGGGACACTGCAGAATTCCAGCTCCAGCCCTCCCAGCAGCATCCAACCCACCAGGAAATGAGGGACAGAAAATCCAACCTGGGCCCCAAGAGCCCAGCCCCCATCCAGGGATGGAGGCAGCACATTCCCATTTTAATGGATGCTGGGAATATCCATGTGGGATGGAATCAGCACATTCCCAGTTTAATGGATGCTGGGAATATCCATGTGGGATGGAGGCAGAACATTCCCACTTTAATGGATGTTGGGAATATCCATGTGGGATGGGGGCAGCACATTCCCAGTTTAATGGATGCTGGGAATATCCATGTGGGATGGAATCAGCACATTCCCATTTTAATGAATATTGGGAATATTCACGTGGACTCTGTCCCATTTCTCCTGGTTAATTCTCTGCCTTCTCCTCCCGGATCGATTAGTGCAGGGCTTGATGAGCAGTAATTAATATCCAGGCAGAGTGAAGGAGAGCAGGGTTCCCTCTGCAGGGAGATGTTGATTATTTATTCCTCTTTAAGCCTTGTTAGATTAATCTATTTTAAATTACCACATGCTGCCAGGCACAATTATTGTAATTTATTGGGATCATTCCGGTGCTTTATTGCCCTCGGATGTGAGGTGGGGGTTGCTTTTCCAGGGCTCCCAGGAAGGAGCTGGAGCAGCTTTCCCTTCTCCAGGGGGAACAACCTCCAGCTCAGGCTTCAGGCCACAACAATTCCTTTTATTTTCAGCAATGATGGAATCATGGAATGGTTTGGGATCTTAAATCCCTGTGCAGGGACACCTTCCCCAATATCCCAGGCTGCCCCAAGCCCCATCCAGCCTGACCTTGGATATTTCCAGGGATTTGGCAGCCACAGGCCAAGGCTGAAATGACCAAAAACCCGAAGGAAACAAAATTCCAGCAGGGTAGAAGCACAGGATAGAACCCCACACACTCCTCAAGCCCTCAAAATTCCTTTGGGAACCCAAATGTCTGCTTTCAGCTCCTGCTTTTCCCTCTGGAATATCTGACCACAGCCCTATCCAATATTTCTGACACCTGGCAGATTAAGGCCTCATTTTTACACTGAAATGACCAAAACCCAGAAGGAAACAAAATTCTACCCATGTAGAACCACAAGACAGAACACCTCATACTCCTCAAGCCCTCAAAATTCCCTTGGAACCCCAAATCTCTGCTTTCAGCTCCTGCTTTTCCCTCTGGGCTGTTTGACCCAGCCAGCTCAGCCCAATCCAACATTCCTGCCACCCGGCCCGTTGTTATTTTAAACACACTTCCAATAAACCCCCAAAGTTGATACTTGCAAATAAACGAGCTCATTAAACACCTCTGGCACTTAGCAGGGATCTCTGGTGGCCAATCCCAGCTCGGGCAGGGCTGTAATTTATAACTTTGCTCCCCGTTTAATCTGCTCATAACCATCAATCTCTGATTTTTATTGCCCTGTTCTGCAGCCTGAGCAGAGAAGCTGCTCCAATCAGGCCCCCCCCAGAGCCACTCTCACAAATAAATACCGAATTTAACATTCCACAGCACAATTCCCTGGGATCCAGTTGTGATTGAAGCACCTCTGGGGGTTTGTGATGGTAAAAGCACCCCCAAAAGGCTGGGGAGCAGCAGCTGGGGAGCAGGAGCTGCTTGGGGACAGCACAGATGGCACCAGGAGGGTGTGGCCCGAATTCCGTGTGACATTCCCATCGAATTCCGTGTGCCATTCCCATCCAATTCCCTGTGATATTCCCATCCAAGTCCGTGTGACATTCCCATCCAATTCCGTGTGACATTCCCATCGAATTCCGTGTGCCATTCCCATCCAATTCCCTGTGATATTCCCATCCAAGTCCGTGTGACATTCCCATCCAATTCCGTGTGACATTCCCATCGAATTCCGTGTGCCATTCCCATCCAATTCCCTGTGATATTCCCATCCAAGTCCGTGTGACATTCCCATCCAATTCCGTGTGACATTCCCATCGAATTCCGTGTGCCATTCCCATCCAATTCCCTGTGATATTCCCATCCAAGTCCGTGTGACATTCCCATCCAATTCCGTGTGACATTCCCATCGAATTCCGTGTGCCATTCCCATCCAATTCCCTGTGATATTCCCATCCAAGTCCGTGTGACATTCCCATCCAATTCCGTGTGACATTCCCATCGAATTCCGTGTGCCATTCCCATCCAATTCCCTGTGATATTCCCATCCAATTCTGTGTGACATTCCCATCAAATTCCCTGTGACATTCCCATCAAATTCCATGTGACATTCCCGTCACTCACCCTCAGGACTGATGGGAGATCCCAGCGGGCTGCACTTGGCTCCAGGTCCTCGAGGCAGGCAGGGCAGTGGAGTGGCTGGGGATGATGCATGGAGAGGGGAGGGCTGCCAGGAAAAATCAATCAGAGCCAGCTCATTAACGCCTAACGATGCCAGGCTGCCATTAATCCAGCCCCAGTCCCAGGAGTTGTTCAGGGAGGCACTGGAATGATGATTTTCCTCTGGATTTCAGCCTGGCTCAGAGCCTGCAGCATCAGAGCCTTTCTGCAAGGCTCTCCTGGGAAAGGACATTTCCCACTGGAATCAGAATTTAGGATGATTATCCCAGTCCAAGGTGAGGAACTCAGAGACTGCCCCAGTTCTCTCCCCACATTCCTGCAGCAGCCAGGACATGGAAAGCTGCTGCTCCCAGTTTTTACCAGGATTTCCTGGGTTTCTGCTGCACAGAAGGAAACCTAAACTCTCATTTTATTGTCCAAGAATTCACTTATTAGAAAGATGATTTGTAGGAGAAAAACCCCATTTTGTCTTCACTTACCACTTCTGTTTCCCTGAAAAACCAAGACAAATGAATCCTGGAATGTCCTGAGCTGGAGGGGACCCCCAGGAATCACTGATCCAGCTCCAGGCCCTGCACAGACACCCCAACAATCCCTGGACATCCCTGTCCAAACCCTCCTGGAGCTCTGGCAGCCTCGGGGCCGTGCCCTTTCCCTGGGAATGAGTGGAGCAAGGAATATTCCCTATCAGGAAAGGCTGAAATGAGCTTTTATGTTGTGTTTTTACACCAACATTCACATGAATTCCAGAGAAGTCTGAATGGAAAATTTGGTGGAGTCCCCATCCCTGGAATTGTACAGAAAATGTGGATGTGACACCTGAGGGTGTGGTTTCATGGGGAACATGGAGGTGCTGGGTTGAGAGCTGGACTTGATGACTTTAAAGATCTTTTCCACCTGTAAGAATCCTGGAATTCCATCATTCTATGAAACTCTTCCAAGCCCTGGGATCTGGGAGGTGCCTGAGCCATCCCTGATCCCAAGGCTTGGCCACCCCTGTTTGTGGCCAGGACAAAGCTCCATCCATCCCCATCCATGATCCATGCTCAGGATCCCCTTGGAGCTCACTCAGCCCCAGGGAGCTTTGCTTCCCTGAAAAATGCCTCAGCTTTGTCCCAAGGCAGGAAAGCAAATGGAGGCACTGAAATTCCTGCCTTTCAGCCTGTTCCTGGCTGGAATGAGCTCCTGAATCCAGGATGTGATCCTGGCTGCAATGAGCTCCTGAATCCAGGATGAGCTCCTGGCTGGAATGAGCTCCTGAATCCAGGATGAGCTCCTGGCTGCAATGAGCTCCTGAATCCAGGATGTGTTCCTGGCTGGAATGAGCTCCTGAATCCAGGATGTTTTCCTGGCTGGAATGAGCTCCTGAATCCAGGCTGTGTTCCTGGCTGGAATGAGCTCCTGAATCCCTGGCTGCAATGAGCTCCTGACTGGAATGAGCTGCTGAATCCAGGCTGTGTTCCTGGCTGGAATGAGCTCCTGAATCCCTGGCTGCAATGAGCTCCTGACTGGAATGAGCTGCTGAATCCAGGATGTGTTCCTGGCTGGGATGAGCTCCTGAATCTGGGATGTGTTCCTGGCTGGAATGAGCTCCTGAATCCAGGCTGTGTTCCTGGCTGGAATGAGCTCCTGAATCCAGGATGTGATGCTGGCTGGAATGAGCTCCTGAATCCAGGATGTGTTCCTGGCTGGAATGAGCTCCTGAATCCAGGATGTGTTTCTGGCTGCAATGAGCTCCTGAATCCGTTTGGTTCACAGGGAGGCCAGTTGCTAACTCTGTTAGGGAATATTCCCATGATGGATACCAAAAGGATGTGCAGGGTAATCAGGCTTTGTTCCTAAGGGCAGTAATTGGGTTAAGCTCAGGAATAAACCTTCGGAGCAGAGCCTGGCTGAAGGGAGAGCAGGAAATGCAGGAGGAAGGGAGGAAGGAAAAAAATTCTTCCATGCAAAGGGAAAAATTTTAATCTGTGGGTTGTGCTCTTTGTCTGAAACCGTTAAAATGATTCATGGGAATAGAAATGGCACCAAAATGTATGGAAGTGCCATAATCCTGGAATGGTTTGGGTTAGAAGGGACCTTAAAGCCCATCCAGTGCCACCCCCTCCATGGGCAGGGACACCTCCCACTGTCCCAGGCTGCTCCCAGCCCCAATGTCCAGCCTGGCCCTGGGCACTGCCAGGGATCCAGGGGCATCCTCAGGGAATTCCATCCCATCCCCTCCCCACCCTCCCAGGCAGGAATTCCTTCCCACATCCCATCCAATCCTGCCCCTGGCACTGGGGGCCATTCCCCGGGTCCCACCCAAGGGCTGTGAGCTCAGGACACTCCAAACCACGGGATGTGCTCCCTCCTCAGCCTCCTGCTGCCCTGAAAATCCCCAAAACAGCCCCAGGACATGGAATGCCCCGAGCCAGCTCACCTCTGCTGCCACTCCCTCATTTTCAGAGCCATTCCAAAAGGAAAGGGTGTTGGATTTGCTTCCCCTGCAGCAGAACAAAGCCCGGAATTCCAAATTCCAGCAGTAGCAGTGAGGGATTTTTCCTGGAGTCAGCTCTGAAATAATATTGACATTACAGGCAATCAAATAAATATCCCTGTATTGGTGTCAGAATCCAGTGGCAGGGAAATCAATCCATCCAAACACAGAGCTGCTGCATTTCCGTGGAGCCTGGCATTGCCACCTCTCCCCTCCAGTTTTCCCTCAGCTCTTCCTGTGTGAATCCATCATTCCTGACACCTTTCCTGAGCTGGGATGTCACCTCCAGTCTCACTACAAACTGCTGGGAGGGATTTGTTTCATCTGAAAGCCTGGGAAATTTCCTTTAGGGAGCTCTTCTAAGCAGTGCAGTTTCTGATGGATGAAAAAGTCAAGGTTTACTCTGAATTTCTTCTTCATGGTGGGTCTGGAATGCAGGATGGGACACCCCAAAAACCTCCTCTGGTCCAACAAATCGAAGCTGATTTGTTCCTACTGCTGCACTATAAAATTAACCCCAAAATCTGTATCTAAAAATGTCAATATTAGAAATCCACACAGTGCTCACACGTAATGCAGACATCCTGGGAATAAAGTGGGATTATAACAAAGTGCTGGAGTCTGGAGTGGAAGGGAATTTCCAGCAGGATTTAGGGGACACCTGAGATGTCCCTCTGGGTTTGCCCCAACCCTAAATGAGCATTTCCCCCCAGCTGCCACCAGGCTGCTCCTTCCCTCACCTTTATTTGATGTTCCCTCAGCTAGAAAAGCCCTCCAAGACTGAGTCGATGTGCCAGCTCCAGCAGGGCTCAATTCCTGCCATGCCCAGCTGTGCCCACACACAGAGCTTTGGAAACACCTAAACAGCTCCATTAATTAAGAGCTAACATTGATTGGGATCGTTTGAGGAGCAGCCCCGTGTTTGCAGATCCACAGCTGTGAAATCCAAATCCCAGGAAGAGCAGCTTGGGCTCAGGGGAAACAGAGCAGGAAATTTTCCTTCCTTTTATTTCCTGGGGAGGTCCCACCTTTGGCCTGAGGAACAAAGAGATTCCAGCCCCAAATCCCAAAGGGCTGAGGGGGTTTTCCTGCAAAGGTCAGGTCCAGCTGGATCAGACAAAGCTGATCCCCAAAAGCTCCCCAGAACACTCAGTAACACATGGAATAACCACAGAATCCTGGGATCACTGAGGCTAGAAAAGCCCTCCAAGACTGAGTCCAAGCTGTCCCCAGCCCAGAGCTCTGAGTGCCACCTCCAGGAATTCCCTGGACACCTCCAGGGATGGGCACTCCAAAGCTCCCTGGGCACCCTTTCCATGGGGAAATTCCTGCTGATGTCCAACCTGGTAAAACCCTGGAGAACACCAAGAGTTCACCCACCTTGGAAATCAATTCAGTGCAAGAGAAGTGAGGGGTTGAGATGCTTTTCCCAAAGATTGAACTCTGTTCCATGGAATCCCAGACTGGTTTGGGTGGGAAGGACCTTAAATCCCATCCAGTGCCACCCCTGCCATGGCAGGGACACCTCCCACTGTCCCAGGCTGCTCCAAGCCCCCATGTCCAGCCTGGCCTGGGACATTCCAGGGATGGAGAACCAAACCAAACCCCAGCCTGGATGGTTTTTATCCCAATTTTCCAACATTTCCGGGGCAGCAGCGCGGCAGTGCTGACCCCTAGTGAGCGATCCCTGGAAAAGGGAGCATTTCCTGGGATAACGCTCCCTTCCCAGCTGCTCCCGATCTCATCCCCGGCCCCACCTCCTAAAGGGCTCCCCAGCCCCTCGGGGCAGCGGCACAAAGCAGGTTCTGAGGAGATGGGTCCGATCAATTCCTGATTTTGAGATGTTTTCAATGTTTCCATCAGTACCCAAGTGAGGGTTAAAGCCCTTTCCCACACCCAGCCAGACCCTGCCTGGAGGGGGTGCAGCTCACAGGGGAATTTGCTCCCTTTGCAGAAGGAGCAGGATCCTTCAAGGGTGCAGAGGATTCAGGAACTGAAACCAAAGCTCAGGAAAACAGGAACTTCAGGGCTGGATCACGCATGAAATGCCAGTCTGGAGTTTCTCCAACCAAAACGTGTCAGAGTTCAAGAGAAGCAGGAGATGAAGAGCAAAATTCAATTTAATTCTCCCCCTCCCCCAAAAAATTCATCAGCTCATCAGTGGGGGCAGCTTTGCCTTTGGAGCCTCAAACTGAAATTTCCCCCAAACTCTCCACCCTTCTCAGGGCAAAAAATGCCCCAACAACCCCCAAAGGCAACACCAGAACCCTCAACAGGCAAAACCCACAGGTGCCAGTGTCCATTGGATGGTTTTATTTTACAACACCCAAAATTTACCAGCTACAACAAAAAAACCACCCAGACCCTCAGGGTTGGTTCTGAGGAGCCCAGAAAGGACCAGTAAAAACCAGCACAGCTCAGGGAGGCTGCTTTGGTTCCCCACATTGTCCTTCAGAATCCAGAACTTCCACCCAAAAAGTCCTTCAGGAAGATGAGATTTTTCCAGGAAAATCAAAGAAATCTCCACTGCAAAATCTCTTTTAACCAGCTTTAAGACTGTGAGTTCTGCTTCAATTAAAAATATTAAATTAAGAATATTCTACATGAAATACATTTTTATTCTAACAAACTCCTCTCTCTGCAGCCAAACGTTTGTCAAAGGCTCCTGAGCTTTTTGTGAGACACAAGGATTCCCTGGAACATCCCAGGAATATTCCCTGGGCTCCACAAACCCCCTGCTCCTGCCCTTTAAAGCAAGAGCAGCTCAGTTCAGGGATAACTGATCCAATTAATTAGAGGAGTAATTAAACCAAAGCCAAATGCACTCTGCAGGAGCTTTGGGAATTCCCAGTTCAGCACAGAGCCTCCCACTGAAACAATGGGAAAATGCTAAATTCCACCTTGGAATTCAAGGATTTCCCTCTGGAAGCCAAATCCAGTCTTGCTTTAACTCTTCTTATAGTTTTTAAAAATAAATCTTATAAAATCTTAAAAATAAATCATTTTCCACATTATTCAAGCTTGCAGAGGTTATTGCTGCCCCTGACCTGGGGTCAGTTCCAGGGTGAGCACTTCTGTACTGCTGGAATTGGAGTTTCCTCTGAAATATTCACTTGGGAGTTTTTTCCTCACCTTTTTCTCCCAGAAAAACAAAACAGAGCATCCCAGGTATCCAAGAGGAGGGGCTGGGAAAGCCCCATCTCCATCCAGGCTCATCTCAGCAATTCCATTCTTGAATTTCCCCATTTGACACTCAGACCAAACCCTGGCCCCTGACTCAGCTACTCACGGAGCCTTGGAGGCTGCAGCAGGGACCCAGAGCTTCCTCCAGAGCCACAATTCCCCAGCAGGAGCTCTGAGCTGCCCAGGAAGAAGGAGTTGCAGGCAAATTCTGAAATCTGGGATCTAGGCTGGCAGCAAAGCACGGAGCATCTGCTGGTGCTGGGCTCTGTGGGCCAGGAAATTCAGTGTATTCCTGCTTTTCCAAGGCCAAGCTGCTATTTCAGCACACTTCTGTGGGCCAGGGTTGAGAAACAGGAGGAATAGTGAGCTGGGAGCTGCAAAAAAATAAAATTACAGACATTCCTCAACTTCTGGGGTGGGCCAAGCTTTGATTCCTTCCCTGCATTAGATTTTTAATTATTGGGAGATTTCTTTCTGAGAACAAAGCCCAGGAATTTCACTCCGAGGTGGAGTTGCTGGCTATTAAAAGCACCCAAATTCTTTAAATAAACCCCTCATTATTCTGGTTTTTAATTGCCTGTGAACCCCTGTTGGTGATACCTGAGCTCCAAGCCTGGACAGGTATTTATTCCTTAAACTAAAGGCATCAGCTTTTGGCAGCAATTTGGCCAAATCATCTTCGTTCTGCTGTCTGAGCCTCTCCTGCTCTTCTGCTCTGCAAAAGAAAAGTGGCTTCAGAAGTTTGCCCTGAGGGAAAGCCCTGCCAGACAGGGAGTTATTGTTATTTTAATATTATTTAATATTATTATTGCTATTTGAATCCCTAGGAAGTGTTTGGGGGTAGCAGGTGAGGTGTCATATATTAAATAATCAATAATTCAGTGTGAAGAAAGAGAGAGGCTGATTGCTGCAGGTTCCTTTTTTATTTCATTCCAAGATTTCAGCAGGGAGAGAAACCTTTTGGTTTTCCCCAGGTTCTATTTTTTATTTCATTCCAAGATTTCAGCAGGGAGAGAAACCTTTTGGTTTTCCCCAGGTTCTATTTTTTATTTCATTCCAAGATTTCAGCAGGGAGAGAAACCTTTTGGTTTTCCCCAGGTTCTATTTTTTATTTCATTCCAAGATTTCAGTAGAAAGAGAAACCTTTTGGTTTTTCCCAGATTCCAAGGTGCTCAGGGAGCTTCTGTAACAGCTTTTATACCTATTAAACAAACGTTCATCCCTTAAAATAAACATCACAGTACAAAGAGAACCCAGAAGGCAATAAAAGACTGAATAAAGGACTGCTCAGCAGCCTCAGAATTCAGAAATCTACAAAAAAAAAAAGTCCATTGGAGCATCTGTGGCTCTTTTTCCATCGTGTTGAAAGGAAAACAACCCCAAAGTTATAAATCCATTTAAAAAAGTGGTTTTTTGCATGATGACAGTGACAAAAGCAGCAGCAGTGACCTGTGGGGAGCTCAGGGTGAGAACAAAAAATGCTTTTGGGTCAGAAAGCTCCACCCTGGGAGCACAGGAGGGGTTTGAGCTCAGGCTTCACTCCAGGTGTCTGTGGGGTGGCAGAGCTCAGCCAGGGCCCTCACCCCACAGGAAAAAAAAGGAATTTTGGCATTTTTAAAGCAAAGCAGGAGCTGAGGCAGTGCTGGAAGCCCCAGGTGTGAGTGGATCCTCCAGAGAGCTACAGAGGAACCTAAACTCTCCTTCTTCCAGCTGGGCTGGTGCTGCAGCGCTCCCACCTCGCCAGGGGCTCTGCTACTCAACTTTCCTTTCTGCAAGAAACAGGGGGACAACAATTACTGCAAAAACCCTGCCTGGGGCACCCCAAATCCCACAGGATCCCTGGAATTGTTACAGGGAACAGAACCTGGGCAGGGGCAGCCCAAACCCCACAGGAATCCCTGGAATCCCTGGAATTGTTATAGAACAATTACAGAACTTTTATAGAACAATTATAGAACAGTTACAGAACCTGGGCTGGGGCACCCCAAACCCCACAGGAATCCCTGGAATTGTTACAGGGAACAGAACCTGGGCAGGGGCAACCCAAACCCCACAGGATCCCTGGAATCCCTGGAATTGTTACACGGAACAGACCCTGGGATGGGGCACCCCAAACCCCACAGAAATCCCTGCAATTGTTACAGGGAACAGACCCTGCCTGGGGCAGCCCAAACCCCACAGAATCCCTGGAATTGTTACAGGGAACAAACCCTGCCTGGGGCAGCCCAAACCCCACAGGATCCCTGGAATTGTTACAGGGAACAAACCCTGCCTGGGGCAGCCCAAACCCCACAGGATCCCTGGAATTGTTACAGGGAACAAACCCTGCCTGGGGCAGCCCAAACCCCACAGGATCCCTGGAATTGTTACAGGGAACAAACCCTGCCTGGGGCAGCCCAAACCCCACAGGATCCCTGGAATTGTTACAGGGAACAAACCCTGCCTGGGGCAGCCCAAACCCCACAGGATCCCTGGAATTGTTACAGGGAACAAACCCTGCCTGGGGCAGCCCAAACCCCACAGGATCCCTGGAATTGTTACAGGGAACAAACCCTGCCTGGGGCAGCCCAAACCCCACAGGATCCCTGGAATTGTTACAGGGAACAAACCCTGCCTGGGGCAGCCCAAACCCCACAGGATCCCTGGAATTGTTACAGGGAACAAACCCTGCCTGGGGCAGCCCAAACCCCACAGGATCCCTGGAATTGTTACAGGGAACAAACCCTGCCTGGGGCAGCCCAAACCCCACAGGATCCCTGGAATTGTTACAGGGAACAGACCCTGCCTGGGGCACTCCAAACCCCACAGAATCCCTGGAATTGTTACAGGGAACAGACCCTGGGATGGGGCACCCCCAACCCCACAGAATCCCTGGAATTGTTACAGGGAACAAACCCTGGGCAGGGGCACCCCAAACCCCACAGGATCCCTGGAAGTGTTATAGGGAACAGAACCTGGGATGGGGCACCCCAAACCCCAGGATCCACAGAATCCCTGGAATTGTTACACATGGGTGATGAGCAGCTCTGTTTGGGAGGATTTTGTTGTGTTTGTATTCAAAAAATTGGATTAAAATCCTTCTGGCTCAAGGAGACCTATCCCAATTAAAGTTTTAATTTCCTTGAGCTTTCCTCAAGGCTGATGTGAGGAAAAACCAAGAAAAAACCATATTAAACCTCACAAATCCCCTTTTCTCATAGGTGCCTTGGGTTTTTTGGGATTAATTTAAGTAGCACCATATGGACACAGTCCAGTTTTACAGGAGTCCATAAATCCATTTATAAGAAATATCTTATTAGCAAATCCTTTATCTGCATCCAACAGATATTCTATTATAAAATATATTCTGTGAAGATAGATAAAGTGTGGGATGTACATCTGCAGATGAGGTGGAATTACCTATTAAACAATAAAGAATTCCAACCAAATGAAAGGGAATTAAAGGAAAATTAAATCCCTCCAAGATGTGAGGGAGCTGCTGAGCTGAATGAGGTGAGAACAGGGAGAATTTCAAAGGGAAAATTCCATGTTCTTCACACCCCAGGAGCTGGGACTCTACAGGTGTGGTTTTGAAAGCTGTGATTTGCCACACATGGATTTATTCTTTCATATAAAAATGTTAAATTAAGAATAATTAAACTATTTTAATTGGATGAACCAACCTGGTCTGTGGAGCTGTCCCTGCCCATGGCAGGGCTGGGAACTGGGTGGGCTTTAAGGTCTCTCCCAACCCAAACTGCTCCATAAACTCAAAATGTCCTTTTTCCAACCATTCCTGCCACCTTCAAGTGCTCCATTTCCTTTCAAAGGAAGTGAATCCCATTTTGTTGGAAAGTCCTGCCCCCGTTTGCTTCCTAAAAATAAAAACTTCTCACTGTAACAGGAGCATCTGTGACAGATCTGACCCCAAACTGGGTTTCCCATCAGTGCTGGGATTTACTCTCAAATCACCACATTTTCCACCACATTTCAGTTGTGAGGCCACTGAAATAAAGGAAAATAGAGAGGAAAAGTGGCAGGAAAGGACACCTGGATAATGCTCCTTCAATTATTGATTCACAGGAGGCAGGGATATGAAATCCTACAAGAGACTGGTGAGAAAATAAATCCAACATAAACCAGACTGGAGAAATGATCTCCTCAATCCCTTCAGGACAAACATTTCTGACATTTCCTGGCTCTGTACTCACTCAGAAGCAGCTGCTTTTTGCAGTTTTGCCCTTTTCTTTGCAGACCAGTTGAGATCACCACCTGTAACAGCAGCAAGGTGCACTCTGAGACCTCGAAAATTGGGATTTTTGTTCTCAGAGCACTGAGAAATCAGAGGGATGATTTTAAAGAGGTAGAAATTGAGGTTAAGAGAGGCTGCAAACACTCACCTGCCAGGTGATTCACAAAGTACAGCATGACCACAGCTATCAGTGACACTGCAAAGGGAAAGGGACACTTTCAGCTGACAATAAATGAACAGGTTTAACCAGAACCAAGATTTTCATCATGGTGGTTGTA
The DNA here is from genome assembly GCA_013400955.1 of Drymodes brunneopygia. Classification (NCBI taxonomy): domain Eukaryota; kingdom Metazoa; phylum Chordata; class Aves; order Passeriformes; family Petroicidae; genus Drymodes; species Drymodes brunneopygia. The sequence continues at coordinate 12,902 of VZTZ01027063.1, forward strand.
ACTCAGGAGGTTCCTGCTTTTGTAAATCCCCCTGTGCTCACAGCATGTGCTAATTCAGAAACATTAAAGATTTTAAAACTTCTAACTTGCACTTTAAAAGTATTGTTGAGAAAGATTTTAATTTTAAACTTATGCCTTGCTCTATAAAAGTATTATTCAGAAAAGACTTTAAAATTAAACTTATAACTTGATTTTTAAAAGCAGTATTGAGAAATATTTTAATTTTAAACTTATACCTTTCTCTATAAAAGTAGTATTCAAAAAGGACTTAGATTTTAAACTTATAACTTGCTCTTTGAAAGTATTATTGAGAAAAGATTTTGATTTTAAACTTCTAATTTAGACTTTAAAAGGATTATTTGTCTATTTTTACTCCATTTTTTAAACACTGAAACTCTTCACACTTCAAGGAAACCCCAAAGCACTTCACTGGCTGTGGGTTCATCCCAACACTACCCCAGCTGACACCTCTGGAAGAGGAATGATTTCTGTTTTCCAGGGAATATGAAGCCAAAAATCCCAGTGAAGCTTCCTGGGTGCATTCCCAGCGTGTCCCACACTCACAGCAGACACAGGCACTGAAGAAAACCTCCAGGAACAGGTATCCCCTGGTGTCCAGGATCATGCCAGCTGCAATGGCAATCACTGCCAGCCCCAGGTTCTGGATGGATTGCATGCTAGGACAGAGCAGGAGATGGATGGATCTTGATTCCACAGGCATTTTGATTCCTCAGGAAAAGCTCCTCAGTGGCACTGAACTAAGGAGAGATGAACTTTCCCCCATTTGTTAGGACATGTGACAGTCAGGGCTCGGTTTTGCAGAAGTTCCTGTGCCCCAAAGCCACATCCCCAGAGCAGCCAGGAATTCCTGCTCCTGGAGGAGCTGGGAAGCAGGAATGGGGTGGAACTGCTCAGGTTCAGGAGTGTCAGGAGTCAGGAATGGTTTGGGATGGAAGGGACATTAAAGCTCACCCAGTCCCATGGCAGGGACACCTTCCCCTGTCCCAGCCTGGCCTTGGGCACTGCCAGGGATCCAGGGGCAGCCACAGCAAATCTGGGAATTCCATCCCAGCGCCTCCCCACCCTCCCAGGGAACAATTCCCTCCCAAGATCCCATCTCAATCTCTCCTCCTTCAGTCTAAAGCCATTCCCCCCTGTCCTGGCACTCCAGCTCCTTGTCCAAGGTCCCTCTCCAGCCTCTTCAGGCTCCCTTCAGTGGAATCCCTTTCCCAACATCCCGTCCATCCCTGCCCTCTGGCATTCCCTGTGTCCTGTCCCTCCATCCCTTGTCCCCAGTCCCCTCCCAGCAGGGCTGCCCCTTTCCCTGCTCTGGATGTGCACAAATCCCTGGATTTGGGAATACTCACAAGCCATAGGCAGTTCCCAGTTGGTGCTCGGGGACCACAAAGGCCACCATGGGCCACAGGGCACAGGCCAGCAGGGAATAGGCCACCCCCAGCAGGCACTGGGGACACAGGGACAAGCACACAGGGTTAGAGCACAGGCACCTTTGATGTAAACTCCAATAAATGAACAAATTCCCCTTCCCTTTTTCCCAAAATTGACAAAAAAAGGGCTCAAGTAACGCTTTGCGAAATAAAATCTAAATAAAAACCCAGATTTAGAATTTCTCCCAGGAATTCCCCCAAACTAAACTCTGTTAATTAAAATTAAAGAGCCTGACTTTAATCCAGAGCTGCACCTCACTAGAAAAATGCCTGAAAGTCAAAGTTTTGAATCCCTGCCCCACTGGGGAGCACCACAATCCTCAGCTCCAAACAAATATTTTAGGGAATCTGCCCTCAATAATGCAGATTTTTACTGAGGTTCAATGCAGCACCTCAGAGGCAGTTTGAGTAATAGTAATAAACTCAGAAATAAATGAAAAAGAACCATTTTCAGGAGGAAAGGGAGCACCTGGCACAGGAGTTCAGCAAGGGAGCGAGGAACCTTTTCCACCTCACAACACCCAGAATAATTCAGCTCCAACCCCATTGCTTATTTCAGATTTCTGAAATGAACATTTGGCATTTGTCTTTAGGCAGCAGCTGAGGTTACCATGGCTATCCAGGGGTTCCAGAAGGTGAAGGCCAGCAGGATGTGGGAGGCCAGGGTGGTGAGCACAGCACACAGCACCCAGATGATGTTCTTGCCAACCTTGTCCACCAGCAGCCCAAACACGGGGGACATGGGGGCTGAGATGATGTAAACGATGCTGCAGAGAGGGAAATGAAAGGGTTAACACTCCCAGAGTCCTGGCTTAGCTCTGAGGCCAGGAAAAAAAAAAACCACCCCCAAAAAATCCCAATCATTTAGAATTCCCGAAAGGTTTGAGGACAGGAAATGCTCAGCAGTGACAGATTCAGAGTTTGGGGTCACAGCCCAGCCAAGGGTTTTCTTGTGGGGTTTTAATTATTTGCCACATCACAAATTCATCCTCAAACTACCAGAATTGAGTCCCTTTCATGTTGTCAATAAACTGCTTTTATCACTCAGAAAAGCATCACTGAATACCAAAATAAAACCCTTCATAGCCTTTTCTTTCCAGTGTGAGTATCTGTATTCAATAAAAAACACAGCCACACTTCCCAGTTATTCCTTGGGTCATGAGAAATTATTTCTCCATTTAATGCAGCTCACAGGAGATCCCAAATCTCTTCCCACCTGCTCAGAGCCCAAAAATACATCCTAAAATTTGGCAGTGTTCCTTATTAAATCAATCACTACATACCTGTTAATTGCACTGGCTTCTTGAGGGGAAAATCTGAATTTTTCAATAAAGAAAACCCTGGGGGAAGGGAAAAAAAACTATTAAGAAAAATGCACATTTGAAGACCATGAAATCAAAATTAAGTTAGACAAGACATAAGAATCTCATTAACAAGAAAATTAAATAAGCTTTGACATCAATATCAGAGATTCTCATTTATAATTAATTTAGGAGCTTGTTATCAGACTCCACAGATTTTATTTAAAGGATAATTTAAATTATACTTTGGGGAAAACACAAGAACTCCATAACCAACATTTGACCCAAATAATGAGAATTTGGGTTGTAAATATGAAAGGAATCCTACAGGACACCAAATTCCACCTGGTAGAATAGTTTTAAATAAATACAATTTTAAACCTGTATCCAGTTTTAATCAGGAAATCAACCATTCCTGATGCTCAGAGTGGTAATTCCCACCAAGCTCAGCAGGTAAATGTGAAGTTTTCAAGCATTTTGGTTCAAAGCCTGGTCAGATTCCAAGGGAATTGCTGGAAAAGTGAGTGGCACTTACTTGCCAAGGCCAATGAAAGGGAAAACTGCAGCGTAGTAACAGACACAGATGACAAAGATGAGCCACAGGGACAAGGAGAAATCCTTCACATCTGTCAGCTTGATCACTTCTCCTGCAGGGAATCAGCCAGGATAAACAAATCTGGGATTCATCCCCACTGCAGAACATCCAGCTGATCCCAAATCCCTCCCAAAGCACATCCCTGCCTCTGGTCCCTTCCATCCCAAACCAGTCTGGGGTTCCACTGGGTCTCAAATTTAGTTTATTTTTAATTGGTTTGAGCTCTCCCACAGGGAAAGCTCAACTCCCCACACACTGGCAGGGAAGAGCTCCCCGGTTGTGCACCCTCCTAAAGGAAATCAACTCCAAGGAAACACAGAACCAGTGGCAATGGCACAAATTGGTGTAAGCTTTTATTTCTATAAGTAAAGGTGATGGTGCATCTGCCTCCTGAACTGGTGTTTAAAACTAAAACTTCATGTAAAAATGAGCTAAAAATGATGATTTATAACTGTGACAAAGTTAAGCAGCAGCCACTGAATTAGCTGAGATGCAAAGCTGCCCTGTGCAGGGTAAGTGGAAGGATCTGTTCCAGCTCAGCCCCAGCACTCACCTGTTTTCCCCTGCTCTTTACAGAGCAGTTTCTCTGCTCTCCTGTCCAGGTAACCCAGGATTAAAGCACAGCTCAGTGAGAACAGACAGGTGACTCCACCTGAAGAAGGTAACACCACATGTTTAGCTCACAACTCACAGAGTAATTTGTTTTTTCAGCCCAGTTAGCACAGTTTTTGTTGGACATGTCAAGGCACACCAAGTTTAACACCAGCTTCAAGGCTCAAGAGCTGCACAACTCAGAGATTCAGGCGTAAAACTGAAGCCTGACACGTGGCACATGCCTGCCTTGGAGCACAAACAGGCACAGAAATTTATTTTATTCAAAACATCACCACCACTCCCCCTCAGCACAGCCAAGCTCCTCATCCACATGGTGCAGTAACAGAAACAAAGCCTGGCCTAATTCCCAACACCAAAATCTCCATGCCCCTGGCTCTGAGGGAAGGGAACACACCCCAAAATCATTCAAATTTCACTTTTACAATCAGACAACCACACGAAAGCTTTGACACCCCTCAGAAAATTTTTCAAGCGTGTCCTTTGCTCAGAAAATGTGAAAAATTTCATCTCCACAAGGCACTAACTTGAAATTTGGCAACCCCAAAAACGCCACAGCATTTTAGAAGCCAAGAGAAAATGAGAATATGATACAAAAGGTGTTGGAATTGCTCTTCCTGGGCTCAAACATCAAAAAGATGCTATTTTTAAGTGGTTAATAAAAGCTTTTAAGTGGTCAACACATGCTTTTAAATGGTTAATAAATGCTTTTAAGTGGTTAAACAATCATGAACACACATGCAGGTGACACCAAGCCAAAGCATCACTGACCTATCAGGAGAGCCAGGCCAAGGGTGCTGGGACCAGCATAGCCCAGGAGATCCTGAACTCTGGAGTAGATCCATCCCATAATATTCATGTTCACCGTGCTCCCCTGGGCAGAACAGAGCCATGTGAAGAAGCCAGCATTTCCCAAATCCAGGAATTCACCACGAACAGGAGTGTTTATTATTGTAATGCTACCCAGGGAACTTAACCCAGCAGGGAAAAGGATACAAAGGATTCCCTGCTGGGCTGGTAACAAATTAATCATTGCAGCAAGGATGTAACAGCACAAACTGAAATTTTATACAAATATGGAAGAGAAATGCATAAACCCACACACATGAGGTCACCAACTGAGCTGAATTGAATATATTATTTATAATGTAACATAATATTTAATATATTTGATCAAACAGGATTCCCACTTGACAGGCACCAGGAGAAAGCACTTTTTTCCCTCCTTTTACTCCCAGAGAAGGATCCAGGGCTGCAATCCCAAGGCTGTCACCAGTTAAGAACAGTTCAGCTGAGAGGAGGCAGCTGCTAAAGAGTAAAAAGCTGAACATCCCCCAGACTCAGCTCAGAGCAGCTCCCTCCACCCAGGGAAAGACCTGCAGTGGTTAAAAACACCCCAAATGAGCCCTAAAATGAGGAGCACAACTCCTCCCTTCATTCCCAGCTGTGCAAACTCACAATTCTGGCCATGCTGAGCTGCAGCCCAAACACCAGGTTCAGCTCCTTGCCCTTGAACCAGCTCACTGCATAAGTGTTCTGGGCCACTGCCAGGGACTCCCCACCTATCCTGGAAAACAGAACAAAACATCTCAAATGCAGCAGGCAGAGCAGCAAGAGCAGAATTTCAGAGAAATCTGGCTGTGTACAGGCAGATTTAATACATATTTATATACACAAGGCAAGGGAAATTAAAGATTGAAAAATGGAATTGCAGTGATTGAAGAAGAATCGGTGGTTCCACAGTTTTTGATTCAGATTTTGACACCAGTAAAGTCCTGGTTTTTGTTCTCTAAATTACACAAGAAGTGAAGATTCTGCATTCCTTGGCTTCAGAGGGCTCAGAATCCAACAGTTTTGTCTCCAAGTGGCAGCACTTTCCCAGGGGAGTTTTCCAGGGTTGGTTTTTGTGGTTTTCTAGATGGCTTTACCTCAGAGAGCACCAATGTGCCCTTCCAGACTCACCCAAATATGAACCTGCCCACTTCCATCAGCCAGAACGTGTTGAACAGAGCTCCCAGGGCAAACACCACCTGCAAACAGCAGCCAAGGAGAATTATAACTGTGCATTTCAGGCATGGAACAAAGCAGAACTGTCTGAAAACAGGAACAAAAATGCTTTTCCCAGAAATAGATCACATCCAAATCCTACCCTGGTTTTTTGGTTTTTGTTCACTGTGCTGCTCATCGTGGCCCACCTGGGTCTGTGTCATCCTCAACCAATTCCACATCAAACCCATAAAAAATGTGGATTCTTCCCATGATTTCACTCCCATTCCAAGGTTCCCTTTCCCAGCACAACCCAGGGTTCTCCCATTCCAGTTCTCAGCTGTCTGATGTGAAACACAAATTCCAGACACAGAACATCCCTCACCCCATCCCCTGCACTCACCTGCCCAACACACACGAAGATGCTGAATATCACAGTGCCCAACCTGGAAAGAAAAGAAAATAAAATCACTTCATGCACAACCAGAATCCTTTCTTTCTTACAAAACTCTATTTTAGACCTGCAACAGGGAAAAAAGGGGAGGTGGATGGACAATAAATGGTCTCTAATAAATTGTGCAGTTCCCATAGAAAACAGGTAGGACAAGGTGGTGTTTTTGAAGCCAATGTATTTAAATTATAAAGGAAAAGAAGCTCATTTATATTGTTTAAAAATCCTAAATTGTGTGTGGGAAAAAATATTGAAAAGGTTTATTATAATGTGGAAAAAATTTATACTATGAAGTCCAAACTTCCCATTCATTTTTAGCTCACCATTCCCTGCACATGAGTGACACAAACACTGCACTCACCTGATTCCAAACACTCTGTCTATCAGGAAACCTCCAAAGAAGCACAGCACCACGTTGGGCCAGGAATACCAGGCATAGAGAGCCATGAACTGGGCTGTGTTCACCTTCATGTCCTACACAACACAGGGGAATTATAAACATGGTTATTCCTGAGCTAATTGCAGGGACACAGATTAAACATCCAGGAAGGATCATGCAGAAACAAGGGCATTTTTTATAAGTCACAGAATTCACAGATGAGTTGGGATGGAAGGGACTTAAAGTCTATTTTGTTCCAACCCCAGGGACACTTTCCACTGTCCCAGGCTGCTCCAGCCTGGCCTTGGACATTGCCTGGGATCCAGAGGCAGCTACAGCTTCCTGGGAATTCTATCCCAGCCCCTCCCCACCCTCACAGAGAACAACTCCTCCCCCTGTCCCGTTCCTCCACGCCCATGGAAAGGTCACTGTCCCTGTTTCCCAAAGCCTCCTGGCAGCCACTCACCCGCTGAACCTGTGTCTGGAGGGCAGCCGGGTTGTCGTAGCAGAAGTAGCTGCCTGTGGGGAGAAAAGGACGGCTCAGGGCTCTGTCCTGGCACCCTCACACCCGAACCCACTCACACCCGAACCCCCT